>PVIA01005439.1:0-115442 GCA_004024845.1 Tonatia bakeri
TAGATGTATCTATCTTGAAAGAAACTCTTCTCATTGAGATTACTTTTTTTTAAAGATTTCATTTATGTATTTTTAGAGAAGGGGAAAAGGGGGGAGAGAAACATCAATGTGTGGTTGCTTCTCAAGCGCCCCCTACTGGGGACCTGGCCTGCAACCCAGGCATCTGCCCTGACTGGGAATCAAACCGGCAACCCTTTGGTTCACAGGCCAGCACTCAACCACTGAGCCACACCAGCCAGGGTGGGATTACTTTTTCTTCTTCGAAGTGTTTATATTCTTATTATTAATACTTACAATTCTCCAGGTTCCAGATTTACCTGAAGAACCTCCTGAAGCAGCTGAAGTAAGCTTATTTTCTTGTTTTGAAAATTAAATATATTTTGTTTACTTTAACATCCCGTACATTCTATCTAAATTTGGGTTTGCGAGTAAGGATAGCATTTGCATTTATGTGACTGCACTGTAATTAGGTCTTGTTTTGAATGTGGTGTAATATCCAACCCCTCATCTCAAGTCCTGTTTTAGAAGCCTGGTATCTACTGAGTGTGTTTTTTAGAGCTTGGAGCCTTCCCACTGCGTCAGAGATGGGATACATGGGCTTTTCAACAGAATTATACACCCGAAACCTACATAATTTTATTAACCAATGTCACCCCAATAAGTTCATTTTAAAAAAAAGAACACATAAGCTTTTCCAAAACTTATGAGTTACTATTGATAAAACAGGATCGACACAGGCAGATGACTTCAAATGGCAGTTTTCCCCTTAAGAAAGACAAAATGAGAATGCAGCCGCTTTGTCAATGACTGAATGCAAGGATGCTCTGTGGTCTGGCGGGCAAGGTCAGCGTGAACCCCACTCTGTGCTGAGCTGTTTCCTGCCCGGCGCCTTCGTTAGAATCTGTGCTGCCTCGTGCCCTTGTCCTGCTTAGTTTTGGACACGTCTCCGAAGGACGGGCGGACATACTTGAAAGCCATTCAGTCATTTAGGGGAAGGAGAGCCCTGGCGGTTTTGCCTGATGTGGGGTCAGTGACTACGTTAAGTACTGAACCGGTTTTGAGACAGCCATGAAAGCCACCGGGAGCACCTCATTTTTGTCAGCACACCTGCAGCACGTCGTAAATATATTACTTTGGACATCAAAGGAAAATCCGAAAGTCTTACAGAATGAGATAATAAAGGGCATGATGCAGGAGAAACACAATTTTGTTTTAGCTTCTAGTACCTCCCCATTATCCGTAATAAATCTGTGCCCATGGTACAGCCCTCCTGACACTCCTACATTCTTGTCAAGCTCTGGTTCGGTTTCTGTGACGACAGTTCATACTACAGGAGTATGTAAACATAGCTCAGGTCTGACAGGGAACACCTTTCCTGCATTTACTCTGGCTTTAAAACTCGTGAAATTCCACAGAACAGCAGTTTGCTGTAACCCGAAGGTACACGGATTACAGACCTTAGGTTGTCAGTGAATTCTTTCAGTTTATACCTTTTTGTGATTGTATGTGAAAGGATGGTGTTTTTCTTCACAGTCTCAGATCTGTGACCCTAAAAACATTGAGCCACCTCTGCCACAGAGGCCGTTGATGTTGCTGTCCTCTCCATTGGAGTATTTATTGTCGTTCCATTTAGTTTTCTTGACCCTTTCCACTACTCATTAGGTGGTACTCTGTGATGCACTCATTAGAGTGGATGTCGGAGTAGTGGAGTTCCAGAGCTGGATGCACCTCAGTAACTCATCCCATCCCCTCCCTTGGAGCAGAAGCCTCAGGTGGGAAGGGTTTCTGAGGTGTCTCCTGGGAGAACCCAGTCCCACTGGGGGCTGCCACAGCCAAACGGGATCTCAGGAAACCTAATGATGTGTCTGTAAGTTACGCAGTCCTGTTTCTGGCTTTCGGAAAAAATGCCATTTCCTGTTGTCAGCTGAGCAGTGTTGCTCTGGTATTATAGTCACTGTGTATCGCATTACATAGTCATGACATGCCATCACATGTAAAGCCTGTCCCTGTTAAAACAAGTATGCTTTAGCCCTGGCCATGTGGCTTGGTTAGAGCATCATTCTGCACACGGAAAGGCTGCGGGTTTGATCCCTGATCGGGGTACGTGTGGGAGGCAGCCAGCCATGTTTCCCTCCCACATTGATGCTTCACTCTCTCTCTCTAAACCAATGGAAACATGTGCTTGGGTGAGGAATTAAAAAGTTGATTAAAAAAACAAACAAGCAATTGATGAGGGAACTAATTACTAACATGGATTTATGATAAGAAGTAATTATGTGTGAAACAGAATTAATGCAATTCTTTCTTAAGCAGAACACCTTAACTTTTTTTAGTGCCTGTTATATATTTAGTCTTACAACTATCCCTAGAATTCTTAAATAATATGGTAAGACTTAAAAATGAGAGGAGGAAATAACTCATGGTGGTCTAGAATTCACAGAATATTTACCATATGTTGCTGTTCTACTTTTAAATTGAAAAGGTTGTAACTGTAGAATTTAAGAAAATTTGAATTTTGTAAATCATATAATGTTACCATATTACCATAGTAACTATTTTCAATATCATATGCTGTCTAACTTCATTTTCAGGAGTACCTGGAAACCAAATATTAGTGATTGCTGCTACTTTTAATTGAGATGTCATTTAACAGTCTGTCTGTGACACTGATTCACTTCCCAATTCCAGATAGCGTCCCAGGCCCCTTACCTACTCCCTGTCAGCCCATCGCTCTGTCAGTCACATGAAGAGAAACTGCACAACCTGCTTTCATGACACCTGTAATAACAGAACGATTGCTGGATTTCCAGTGATGATAGTTTGTTTCTCTCAAGTTTCATTTAATTGTAATGGAAAACATTAATTCACTGTATTTTAGCCCTGGTTTCTCATAAAGCATTTGGCTTTAATTCTCCTATAAAATCACTATTTGAAAAAAAGTCACTGAAAAAGTTAAATTTTACTTCTAAAAATAGGCAAAATTGGGCTTTACTCTGTGATTCAGTTACTTTATATCTGTTTTATTATAAAATTTCTCTTTAGTAGAAGTAGTAACAGCTCAGGTGATTTGGATGGGAGTCAAATCTCACCTACTTGATTGGAAGTATTTTCTGACACTGCTCCCGCAGGGGGTCGGTGCTGCTGTGAATTTCTATGTACTGTGACACTGACATTAACTCCCAGGGGGTTATGATGATAAGACCGTAAGAAAGGGTTTCCTTACACGTAAATAATGAACATCAGAAGAAATGACCAATTCATTATACTTTCTTTTTAGAATATTCATTAATATACTAGCAGCTATAAGCCCATTTTAACTGCTAAACTTTTAGCCTTATCGAAGGAAAGAATATGGGGAAACGCAATACGTTTCTGCGGGCTCAGACCAACCCAAGGCCCGTCTCTCATTGCTTGCAGGACACAGGCACAGCCTGCAGTAACACAGCAGGCTGCGTACCTGTTTCCTTCCAATCTCGTGTTTCTCGTCTCCAGACTGAGCTGGCACTGGACCGGCTTGGTTGGGTGGGTCATGTGGGAAGCCCACCTGCGATCCTGATGTTCCCTGCCCAGGCAGAACTGGTGAGCCTCTGGCATCTGCTCTGGAAGGCTCTGTCACTGTCTGAACCAATAGGAAGACGTTTTTCAGTTTCAGAAGAATTATTTCTATGTTTAGAGTGAATTTTATCCAGACCTCATTTACATTGGTCTACTCTCTCAGAGCTAAATTCCTACGAAACCTCACATGAGCTTTTATAATGACACATGTTGTAATTCTGGAATTGCAAAGAGCAGTGCATTGGAATTCTTACCTGAACATTTTCGTTGCCCAGGCAGTTACTGTTGCTCTCCGGTGTCCGAGTGGGAGGGTCCTGAGGAGAAGGTTTTTGAAGTCTTGCAGTTCACAGGTGAGGACATTCGTATTTTGAGAGGTTTTTTTTTTTAATTGACTTTAGCAACAGTTTATCCCCACACAGTGCGAGAGGTTTTCTCACACCCTCATCTGGTCCTCTCAGCACTTGCGTGTACTCCATGTTGAGTAAAAGGAATTTCTATGTGTTCTGTGTTGCAGAAATTTAGGCTGTTAGGCATGCTAGGTCTTTTGAACTGATTTCTGTAAATTTTCTTGTTGTTCCTATTTATTTTTATTTATTTATTTTTATCATTACATTGTCACAGCTTGGTGGGTAAGATGCTTTCAAAGCAGCCGGTATTAACTTTGTTCCATTACCCATCAGTTCCTGCATGATTCTGATGTGGCTTAGATTATGATCTAAATCATTTTGACCCACAGTGTTAACCTTTTGTTCTCAATCATTTTATTGAATAATCTCTCCCTTCGCTGCAGCTGGGGCTTTGCTGGTCGTTAAATGCCTCTACCGACTGTGGGTGCAGTAGTCCCTGGGCCTTATGGCCGTGTTTCTTATCTTTCAGGCTCTGTTTGACTGGATGCGGAAGGCTGGGTACCACACCTCCCTGTACAGCCTTTCCACTTCCTTTCCCAGAAGGCCCCTGGAAGTGGAGGGAGGCCTTCACTGCAGGACGCTGCAGGACATAGGAATAGCTGTGGATACTGTACTCAACGTGGAGGAAAAAGAGCCAAGCAACTAGAAATGAGTCCTACCTGTCCTACATAAAATTACTCACGTCACGACCTTAGGGATTCACATTAAAATCACGCCAGCAACACTTACGTTGATGTCCATGGGAATATATGGACATAAAGGATTAGAAGAAGACTGCTCTCTGCACATAATAATTTTTGGAATGTCATTTTATGATGTACTGCATGAACCCTGTCTGGGTAAGCTGTTGGTTAGGCATCATCCCGATACACCAAGGCTGCGGGCTCCATCCCCAGTCTGGGCACATAGAGGAATCAACCGATGAGTGCATAAATATGTGGAGCAACAAATTGATTTTTCTCTCCCCCTGACCTTTCACCTTCTAAAAAACGTCAGTAAGTAAAAATCAGAAAAACAAAGCTTGACTTTAGTTTCTGCCTCATCAATTCATCTTAATCACACTGTAAGTATTTCACAATTCAGTGAAACTCTTCATGGTCTTGTAAGTTGGAATATTTATTCTCCTGTATTTCTAGAAGTGAAAAACTTCAAAATATTCAAAGCCCTTTACAGCTTTAAAGTTCTTTTGATAGGTATGGATTAATCTGTACTTATGTCTGAGATTTATGTAATTTTGCCCTATAATACAGTATTAAAAGGCTATTAACTTTGTACTGGTCACTCCCTTTTTCCTTCCCATGCTCTGTCTTAAGACTCAGCCTGACTCCTCAGTGCATTGCCCTTTAATGCTCCTTTAGGCCTTTTCTGTAGAATGACACTGCATTCTAGCTGTTTCTGTTTTCCCAGACACAAAATCCCTTAAAAACAAGAACTGTATCCTTTCTTTACCCTCCAGAGGTATCTAGCATATAGTAGATGCTTAATACATGTTTGAAAATGAGTAATAAGTTGTCTCAATTTTTAATTTCATTTTTGGAATATCCCATGTAAAAAAATTTTTTTCTAATTACGTGGTATTTCAAAACCACAAAGCATGAAAGCAAATCACCCATAATCTCAATATCCAGGCACAAACATGGCTAAGATGATTGTTTCCTGTATGTTTTGCCAGACTGTTCTAAGCTTATGTGCCACAGGTTAAAAAAAAACAACCCCACACTTTAGATCCTTTGGAAAAACTGATTACTGTGAAAGCTACCAAGTAATTATCTACTTAGGATATGAGATAGCAGCCCCTGAGGTGGCCCCAGTGACCTGTGCCTCCTTGTGGTCACACTTGAGTGTAGTCCCCTCCCACATGATACTGGGACTGGTCTGTGGGACCAATAAAATTCACAGAAGTGGGGTGTGTCACTTCTGAGACTGGACTGAAGGGGACTGCTGTAACTTCTGTCTTGGTGCTCTCTCAGGTCACTCACTCACCCAACATGGCAGGGGTCGGGGTAGCCGTGTGCCAGAACTAAACCGCAATAGGAGACGGCTTGGGGCTGGGCCTTGGCCCCAGTTAAGTCCAAAGGCTGCAGCTCTGGAACAGCCTGATTGTAACCTCATGAGAGCCCTGGCCAGAAACACCTGGCCATGATGCTCCCAGGTTCTTGACCCTGATGGTTTGCACCAACAGTGGCCTGGCTGGGCATCAACTTTTTTCTTCATCAACATCGTTATAAAACATTATTCAAGAACCTGCAGTCGTCGTATGTCTCTTCTTAGATTAGATGATAAAGGACTGCCACTTCTACTGTTCCTCTCTGTCCCATCAGTTACTCTGATGGAGACCGTGTGTTAGCAGCCCAGTAGAGAGGACCATGTGTCAAGGAACTGAAGCCTCTTGCCTATTGCAAGCTTGGAATTATCCTCCAGCACCAATCACATCCAGGGGTCACAGGCCTGGCCGACAGCTTGCCTGCAGCTGAATGAGGGACCTTGAGCCAGAACCACCAGCTAAGCTGCTCCTGGATTCCTGACCAACAGAAACCATGGGAGGCAATGAATGTTTGAAGCTAAAATGTTTGAGGAAATCTGTTATGTGGCAATAACTAGTGTAAGAACTATTCAGGGCATTTTCCCCCAACAATGTGATGTCCTTAGGAATGACTGACTTTTCTAGGTAAGTCCTTTGGTTTCCCTAGCTGTTAAACAGCCCTAGGATTCCTTTCGAAGGATAGGAATCAGTAAGCTCCTATGATTAGTCTTTGGAACAGACACAAATGCAAATGCAAATACCAGAGAAACTACCAGAGAAACATTTTCATATTTACCTGTTCTGATCACAGACTTTCACATGCTCTATATTCAGTTGTTCATCCACATCCATTTCCAAGGCTATTGACTACAGAAAATAACTACCACTAAAAAAAAAATTTCCTTTAAAAAGCCAAAATTTCAATAATTAACAAATAGTTCCTAAAGTTTGTGGAATAAAGGTTCTTCCCCCCTCCCAATTTCCAACCCTAAAATCATCAGGGCCATTGCTTTGTGTACGAATACATTTTCCTTTAACGCAGAAAACACACTATCAGTTGCATGTACAACTGGAAGGCTGAAAATAGAGGTGATCAACTGTTTCGCTGGCTGCAAAAGCTAATTCTTCCAATGAGTTTGGGGAAAGGAACTACAGATGCCTTAAATCTTTAGATTCTTGGTTAAAACTATTCTGTTAATGCAGTCCTCTTGCAGTAAGTTGGAAAAAAAACATAAGGAATCATTTTTTCTAGGTGTGATGATGGTATTGTGGTTAGGAGAAAGAGAGGGAAGGAGGGAAGAGAGGAAGAGGGGAAGAAAGGCAGGGAAAGAAATCTCTCCCTGAAGACACATACTAGAATATATGAATTATGGTCAAAATATTCTTCAAAATAATTGGAGGGGGAACAGTAGATGGAGATATAGATGAACAAATACTAAAACTAAGTAAAAGGTACATTGGGGTACTTTATACTCTATTTTTGCATCACTTTCCACGATAAAATGTTTATGTTTAAAGATAACAGGCTTAAGATAAAAAAGGAACAGACTTGTAAAATTGTCAAGTGATAAAATAAGGCTGTGGTTTAAATAGCTTTAGATTTAAAAAAAAAAAAAAAAAGCCCCAAGGAAAACTAACTTGGATCCTATTTCAACTTGGCGCATTTATTATTGTTTTTAATAAACCACTTCAGTGAAAGAGTAGAATTGAAAAATGTTAAAGGCCTGCATCCTCAGTATACTGAAGAATATTCTGGGTACTTAAAAAAAAGCAGTCCAAATGCTCAGGAGTGCACTCGATAACCTACTTACCTCTAGCGCAGGAGCCACACATCCTTAGAGAATTTCCCTTAATGTTGTTACTCTTCATCTCCGCTCAGGTTTCTTCGTAAACTTCCTCCCTGTAATGGACTGACGTGGGGGATAACGCTTTCGAGTTTAATAATACCGTAGCTGCCTGTTCGAGAAACGTCATTCTAGATTGTCCTACTCTAATGACAGTGACTAAGGGTATTTTGTTTTAGGGAGAGAAAATAAAAAGCACAAAAAGCCATCTTTTCCTTAAAAAACTGTAAAAGAAATAGGACATTCCCCTTTAAAGGTGAGGGGCGGAGGGTGGGCTAGCCTTAATTAGTTAATTGCTCTGCTGGCTGAAACTGAGGGCCTAAAAATAAAAAGTTTTAAGCACACAGCAGTTTTGGGCTTTTCCTTGGGATGTAGAAAGTGGCAAAGAACGTTTCTCAAACCCTAACAAGGAACAGCTGGATGATATATAAAATCACAGTCTTTCTGAGCCCTCAGCCGGTGGAGGCTGCAAAGCAATTGGGGAAACCGGACTAGAGAGGGCAACCCGCCCGGAAGATGCAGGACAGTTTTCCCTCCGGCAGGGCTAGGGAGAAAGGCGGCTGCTGCACACGCCGGTCAGGAAAATTCAGCGAAGATCTGAACACGTTTCAAGGCCAAGCGTGGGTCACTGCATCACTGTGGAACGGGACTGGTTATTTAGTGTGTGGGTCTCAGTGCAAAATGCAAACGCAGGCAGGGCTCCCTGCTCAAAATTAAAGAGCTCAAGACGGTGACACCACAGCGCCGAAGCTCCAGGCCCTGCTAAGGGTGAGGCTGTGTGTGACTGCACAGGCCACACGTCAGGAAGCCAGTCCTGGCTGGGGGACTCAGGTACAAAAGGACTTCCCACTCACCTGAAAGCTCCCCTCCCCTGCCCTTCACCAGTGTTCACGAGGAGAGAGAGGTGTGCAGACGACCAGAGAAAGCCACCTGGGTGCAAACAGGGAAGGGACTGGTGGCTGCAGAGGGACACACTCAAAGCTCCACTAGCTTCTTGGGATCAGTCAACCAAGTGCTACGGCCACAAGGACGCTGGCAGAGACCTGTTTCTGGAAAAGCAGTAAAAACAAAATCCATCCACCTCTCCCAGGACACAGGCAGGTACTTACTGCTGCGGGAGAAAAGGAAGACGCAAATACATTCTCTACTCTGGCGGGGGGGAGCAGGTGCAGGTAACAACAGGTGTTTGCTACTGCTGGGGATGACTCAGTAAACCACGTCCCTAGACCCACCTCTCTACAGGGCAGAGTCTGTCTGCCACAGGCAGGAGGAACGGGAACCCCACCTCCGAGGCCAAAGCACAATGGCCCTGTCTGAGACCGAGGGTGATTTGGGACAACAGGGCATCTCGCCTGCTCCTGCCATGAGCCTAGCACCCAGTGAGAACAGCAGTCTACAGAAAGGGAAGCTTAAGAGCAGGAAGAAAGGCCTCTCTCCGACACGGGGATGCAGAGACAAGGAACAGCGGGCACAGGGGGAAACCTAGCACCCCCGCCCCATCCTAAGCACAAGTAACAGCAGCCAGCCCACCATAGTAGGGTTCAAGGTCTCTGGGCTCCAAGTCTCTGAGTAACGATAGAATTCTATATGCTGTAAAAATACCTATAAAAAATGAGCAAGAAACACTTTTAAGACACAAAAGTTGAAGAAATTCATCACCGGCAGACTTGTACTACAAAGAGATAGTCAAGTAAAGTCTTTAATGCTGAAGAAAATTATACCAGGAGGAAATATGAATTTATACAAAGACATGAAGAGCACTGGAAATAGTATATATTAACATGAGTAAATACATAAGTTTTTTCTTTATTTAAATTCCTTTAAATTTAAATCTAATCTAATGTTCAAACAAAAATAATAATGTTATATGGGGTTTTTAATACATGTAAAAAAGCAAAATATATGACAATAGCACAGAGATAAGGGGGTAAATGGAAGTATACTACAAGGTTCTTCTGCTAAATTTTATGCAGTATTACTGGAAGGTAGACAGTAAGATTTGTAACACAAATCCTAAAGTAACCACTAAAGTAACAGAACACAGTGGTATAGCTAATAAGCCACTCAAGAGATAAATGAAAAATATTCAACTAATCCAAAAGAATTAAGAAAAAAAGAATACATGGGGCAAACAGAAAACCAACAGCAAGATGGCAGATGGTTATCTGTTCATACACTGCTCAGCCATTTATGTGCCTTCTTCCAGAAGTGTCTGTTCACATCTCCTGCCCGTGTTCTCAATGCATTGTTAGTGGTAAGAGTTCTTAATACAATACGGATGCAAGTCCTTTATCAGATACATGTTGCAAATACTTTCTTGCAGAGTATTGTCTTTTAATTCCATCCTTTGAAGCACAAGAAGTTTGAATTTTTGAGGTTTAATTCATCAATTTTTTAATTTTCCATTCTTTCAGTGTATTTACAAAATCTTTGCCTAACCCAAGGTCTGAAAGGGGTTGTGTTTTCTCGTAAAAGTCTGTATCAGGCCTCATGTTGGAGCCTATGATCCATTTTCAGTGACTGTTTTTCTAAGGTCAGCATCCAAGGTCATCCTTTTCCATGCGGATGTACAACTAACTGTTCTAACACTATTTTGTTGAACAGACAAATCCTTCCCTCAATGAATTGCCTTGTTTCTTTGTTGAAAAACAATCTGATGTTAAGCATTTATTTCTGGACTTTCGACTCTGTTCACTGATCTGTGTGTCCATTTACACCTGTAGTGTACTGTCTCGAAAACTGTAGTTTTATAATAGTTAAGTTTTCAGATGGGGAGATTAATGTAATTTTCTTATTTTTTCAAAATTTGGGTATTCTATGTTTTGTCCATGCATTTTTATATATTTTCAGAGTTTTTCTAAATTCCATTTTATAGAATTTAAGCTTTCTTTATTTCATCTTTGATCCTTGAGTTATTTTTTAAATTTCAAAATGGCTTTCAAAAAGTAGTATTTTTGTTATTGACCTCTAAAGTAACTGCACTGTAGTCAGATTTTAGTGTGACATAACCAACTTTTTAGAGGGTTTTGATGTGTAATAACTGCCAATTTTTATAAACTTGACAAGAACGTGTGCTCTGTTAGGGTGCAGAGACCTACGCATGTGCATTATATCAAGCTTATTAAAATGTGTCATTCAAATCTTCCACACCCTTGTTGACTTAATAATAGAAAAGGAAGCTGAAACCTACCATTGTAACAACAGAAACTTCAGTTTGTCTCTGCATTTCTAAGGATTACTGTTTTTAGCATGTTGAGGCTATTTGGGTATGTGCACACAGGTAAAGCAAGCCTAACTTCATTTGCATGGACCCTCTGCTCTGCAATTTTATCACAAACCCATTTAATATGAGTATAACTACTTCAAGTTTCCTTGTTCAGTACTTTCTTGATCTATTTCATCTTTTTATTTTCAATCTACCCAATTCACTTTGCTGCTGGTGTGTGCCTGATAATAGGTATATAGCTAGTTAAAAAAAATCACATTTGACCCTTTGTCTTTTAATTAGAGAATTCAGTCCATTCACATTGATTATAATTTTCAGATATTTACACTTAACTTCTACCATCTTGTTTTCTTATACAAACACTTACTAGTTTTTCCTCGTGTGTCTTTCACCCCCAAACTGATGCCCTATTTTTTCCTCTACTATTTGGAATTTACATTTACATTTGTATAGTATGGTTACTACTATTTCTACTACACTCTCTTTTGGAGATTAATCACATATTTTTAAAAAAGATTCTTCCCACCTATGTAATATTCTACAGTTTTAGATACAATTCACAGCTAAAAACATTGAATACAGTAACACAAATTAGCTAATGAAATGTTTATACTACAGATGGCTTTTTTATGGTCTAGAAGATATCAGGTCCTATTTCAATTTTTTCTCATAAGCTTTATACAAAGAACATTAAATTACCTCAACACCACTGTTCATTACAAGATTTTATATCAAATTTTAAAATAATAAAACTTCCATTTCAAGTATATCACAGTAAATCAATGTTTTTGTTTAACATGAAAAGTTTATTTGCTCAGTACACTGAAGGGAGGCAAGCACTGTCAGACAAATGTACAATAATACGCAGATCAACAGAAAACAGTGATTTAGCTTAAATCAAGGGAAATGTCTTTAAATGTTATGACTACCTACTTCCAAGAAGAATCTTTTTTTCAGTTAATTATGCATTTCAATAAAATAAAGGATAATGGATTAGGTGAAAGTCAGCTTGTGAATTTTTCTTAAAAATAAAATTCCAACTCTATTAATCCATGCCAGTTAAACACTGTAACTACAATTTCCGAGTAAGTGCCGAAGGAGACAAAGGGGTATTTTTTGCTCTCACAGTCCAGAGGAAAATGGTTACTACAAACACGCAGGCAAACCGTGAAGACTGACTCTGCCAGAACCGTGCTGAATCTCCGTCTCGGCGCGCGTCACTGTGCTAAGTGCTCGCCACCGGCATGGCACGTTTTGGTCCACGATACAGTTTAATGCCAAGACAGAGCCCAATTCCCAATGTGTTACAGATACACATAGATTACTGTGTGTGTGTGTGTGTGTGTGTGTGTGAGTGAGTGTGAGTGTGTGTGTGTAAGCCAGCATACTTCCACATACAAAGGCAGGTTTTTTCCTGGGAGGAACTTATAGGAAGTAGTCTGGGGTGCGCCGGGTAACATGAGGCTCTCCACGACGAGGTGCTGGGTCAAACTGAAGGCTGTCAACGGCAAAAACAAAACAAAACAAAACAAAAAACCCAACAGTTAAAGGATTTGAAATTGTAGGCAAACAAATCAACGCTGCGGCTGGAATGAACAAGTCATTGCAGGTGCTTTCCATGCAACTACCTCACAGGGCTACAGTGGAAATCTAAGCAGATAAAACGTCAAACTCGGAGCCCAGAAGAAAAGGTTTGCGATATCATCGTCAGTTAAATGGAAGTGGTAAGAGCAGACATGCTTGTTTCCTGCGAGACTTCAGGGCAGAGTATTCTGTCTTTTACTATTAAGAATGATGTTAGTTGTGGGTGTTTAGTAGATGCCCTTCATCAGGACGAGGAAGTTCCCTTCTCTGACAAGTTTATTATTTTTATTATGCAAGGGTGCTGCGTTTTGACAGCACTTTTTCGGGCTTTGCTGAGATGATCATGTTGTTTTTGTCCAGTAAGCCATGAATATAGTTTATTACCTTGACTGAGTTTCACGTTTTGAACAAACTTTGCATTCCTAGGTTAAATCCCACTTGGCCATGGTGTATCACCCTTTTCATACACCGCTGCCCTCAGTTTGCTCACATTTGGTTGCAGGCATCTGCATCTACACACTGACAATATTTAGCTGTCGTTTCCTTACAGTGTCATGGTATTAGGGCTACACAGGCCTCAAAGAATGAGTTGAGAAGTAATCCCTCGCTTATGATTTTGGAGATGTTTGTGCAGGGTTGGCACTAATTCTTTTTATTTTTAAAAGATTTTATTTTTAGATAGAGGTGAACGGAGGGAGAAAGGAGGCTAAACATTGATCTGTGAGAGAAACAAGGATCAGCTGCCTCTTGCATGCACCCCAACCAGGGACCAGGCCTGCAACCTAGGCGTGTCCCCCGACCAGGATGGAACTGGTGACCTTTTGTTTTGCAGGACGACGCCCAATCATCAGAGCCACACCCGTCAGGGTTTAATTCCTTTTTAAGTATATGGACAGTTTCCCATAGAAGCCAATGGGGCCTGGGCTTCTTCTGTAGAAAGTTTTAAAATTATGAATTCAATTTCTTTACTTGCTACAAGTATATTCAGATATTCTATTTCTAACTGAGTCAATTTTGGTAGTTTGTCTTTCTACGAATTTTCCCATTTCACTCAGGTTGCCTAATGTGTTGCCACACAGTTATTCATGACATTCCCTTGTAATCCCTTTTATCTCAGTCAGGTCATCAGTGATTTTGATAATGTGTCTTCTCTCTTCTTTTCTTGGCCAGCCCAGTTTTTTCATTGGAAAAAAATTAATGTTTTTGTTAAAAATAATCACCTTTTGGTTTTGTTGATTTTCTCTGTTGTTGTTTCTCTACTGTTTCATTTTATTTTCACACTAAACCTTCCTTGCACTGGGTTTAGTTTGCTTTTCTTTTTCTGGTTCCTTAATGTACAAAGTTAGGTTTTTGATTTGAAATCTTTCTTGATTTTTAATATAGGCATTTACAGCTATAAATTTTCTTATGAACACTGTGTTTTCACAGTTATCCCCTAAGTTTTGGTGCATTCTATTTTCACTTTCATTTTTCTCAGAGTACTTTGTAATTTCCCTTGTGACTTCTTCTTTGAACCATAGGTTATTTAGGAGTGTGCTAACTTTCACATGTTTATAAACTTTCCAGTTTTCCTTAAGTTATCTCTAGTTTCACTCCATTGTGTTTGGAGAACAGACTTCGTATGCTGATTCCAATCTTCTTAAATTGAGGCTTGGTTTATAGCCTAGCATACAACCCACCTTAGAGAATGTTCCACATGCATTTGAGAAGACTGTATTCTGCTGTGTAAGGTGGAGTGGTCTGCAGATGTTAGGTATAGTCAGTGTCCAGTGTTTCTCAAGTCTATTTCTTTGCCGATCTTCTGCCTAGTTTTATTCGTGAAAGTGGTATAATCGAGTCTCCAGCAATTATTGGTGAATTGTCTAGGTCTTTCTTCAATTCTTTTAATTTCTGCTCCATATACTCTAGGGCTCTGTTGTTCAGTGCATGCTTTATAGTTGATCTCTCTTCCTGGTGGTGCGACTCTTTTATCATTATGAAATATGCTTTATGTCTAGTAACCATTTTTTTAAAGAATTTATTTATTTTTAGAGGGAAAGGAAGGAGAAAAGAGAGGGAGAGAAACATCAGTGTGTGGTTGCCTCTGGCACGCTTTCTACTGGGGACCTGGCCTGGAATCCAGGCATGTGCCCTGACTGGGAGTCGAACCAGCAATCCTTTGGTTTGCAGGCTGGCACTCAATCCACTGAGCCACACCAGCCAGGGCTCTAGTAACAATTTTTTATTCTGAAATCTGTTTTGCCTGATTATTTTGTCCAGTCCAATGTTCTCGTGGTTGCTATTTGCTATTTTGCTATTACCATTTTACTTTTTTTTTTTTTAAAGATTTTATTTATTTATTTTTAGAGAGGGAAGGGAGGGAGAGAGAGAGAGAGAAACATCAGTGTGCGGTTGCTGGGGGACATGGCCTGCAACCTAGGCATGTGCCCTGACTGGGAATCGAACCTGCGATGCCTGGTTCGCAGCCCGCGCTCAATCCACTGAGCTACACCAGCCAGGGCACCATTTTACTTTTAACCTATCTATACTTTTGAATGTAAATTATGCTTCCTGTAGACATCCAAACACCGTATCTTTAAAAAAATAACTCTGATAATCTCTGCTTTTTGTTTGCACTGCTTAAATTGCTTACACTTAGTATTATTGCTATGACTGAATTTATATCTTCCCTTAAAAAAAAAGTGTCTTTTTTGGCTCTTGATTCCTGTTTTAACTGCTTTCTTTTTAAATAAAAGAATATTTTCTAGTTTACCATTTAAATTCCTTTAACAACTGTACAATTACTTTTCTTAAATTATTAGTGGTTGCTCTAGAATTACAATACACGACTTAACATGAAATTCTACTTCAGATTTATACTGACTTCATTCTAGTGCATTACAGAAATTTACTCCTATGTAGTATCTACAGCTCCTTTCCATTGCCCTCCTTTTGCTGTTGATCTTATATACACAGTATATGTACATTCGTTACAAACCCCCCAAATACTTGTAATTTTACATAATCTGATGACCTTAAGCTGAGAAAGGAGAGCAAGTATATATATTTATAGATTTTGTCATATTAACCTCATTTTTATCTTCTTCATGTTCTTCCTCAGGATTCAAGTTACCATCTAGTGTTATTTTACTTCAATAAGCTTTATTCCCACCCACCTCGCCTGTCTTGTTACTGTCAGATACACTACATTTGCATACACTTCCTGTAATTTCAACTACACTACAAATATATCCACATCGTGAGACACGACGGGTTTTTAAATCGGTTCAAAAAGCTGCGACCGCACTTCTGCAACAGCCACGGTGTGCGTGCGTGTGCACGTGAATTACCTGCTGGTGTCATTTGCTCTCAGCCCGAAGCAGAACCTTTGGCATGTCGGCTGGCATTGAATTTTCTCCACTTCACTTATCTGGGAACATTTTTCTTTTGCATTCGTTTTGAAGTTCTGCTGGATGTACGGTCTTGACTGAGTTCTTTATTTTCAGCACTTTGAATGAGTAGACTGTCCCACTGCCTTTCTGACGAGATTTTCAGCTGATTACTCTATTCAGGTTCCCTTTTGTAAGTCACTTTTCTCTTACTGCTTCCTAAGATTCTTTCTTTCAGACTTGTAGCGTTTTAACTATGATAAGCTGGGTATGGATTTCTTTGAATTTATCCAAGTTGGAGTTAGTTGAGCTTCTTGGACGTGCAAATTAATGTTTATCATCAAATTTAAGAAGTTTTCAGCCATATTTCTTTAAATACTCTTTCTGTCCCCTTTTCCCTCCCCTCTCCTTCTGGAACTTCTGTACACTTATACTGATGTGCCTGAAGATGTCCCATGTTTCTGAGGCTCTGTTCATTTGTCCTTCATTATTTTTACCTGTTAAAGTTCTCCTTGCTCTGCTCCTCCCCTTGATGCTGCTAGTATCGTGTCAGGAGAGTGATGCGAGCCCTCGTAACTGGTTTCTCCCATGATACTCATTGTTTTCAACAGAATGTTTAGGCCTGGGATTCCCTACCCTCTGTTCCAGGTAAGATCAGTCCTCTTGGTCAGAGCCGAGGAACGTTTTGTTCTGCCTCTCACGCCAGCCGGAACTTCTATGCTGCTGCTTTGGAGCTGTTTCTGCCTCCACCCCCCATTATTTTATATTACTTTTCCCCTTTTTGCTGAAGCTAGTGTGCATGGGTCCTGTTACCTGCATCTTTCTTAAAGTGAGATGTAACTGACATATCATTCTCAGGTGTACACGTATGCTTCAATAAATGTATATATACACTTTGAGAAACAAGGACCACGTGTCTAGTTAACATCCATCACCACATGTAGTAACAAAGTTTTTATCTTTTGGTGAGAACTTTTAGGATCTATTCTCTTAGCAACTTTCAAATATACCGCACAGTATTCATTAGTCACCATGCTCTACATTGCACACCCCCATTTCACCACTTCCTGGTGACACCCCCTATTCTCTGAGAAAGAGACAAAAAAGAACACTGAGGACCCAGCATTCTCACTCTGCCACGCACACCTGGAGGAGAGCTTCCACCACAGGAGCAAGACAGGGGAAGAGAATCCCAGCCTGCCCGACGGCACCCACCAGGAATACAGCTTCTGTGACCCAGGATGGGGGTAGGTGTACTATGCTGGCTTATGGCCCCCCGGGGTTAAGACTGGGAGCTAGGGAAAGGGCTCTTCTGGTCCATACCCACACACAGTGGAGTGCCCAGTGTAGCTTCCACAAGGAATCTAGGACTAGGAGCAGGGAGTCCACTGTGGCTCAAATTCCACAAACTCTGGCTGTTACTACTGAGATTTAATAGATTTTCTGGAATAAGTGTTTCTCTGTTTGCAGTATATACTTAAGACAATTTCCAAAAAATTTGAAATACTTGTTCAAAATAAGTTTCTCCAGTTAAGCAGTTGTTTCCATTGGGGAGTGAGTTTACCACATTTCTCACTCCATTATTCCAGAAGCAGAAATCCTCTACCTCCCATTTTAATAATCTCTATTTTTAATTTTCCTTCCAAAAGTGATCACGTAACAACTGAAATTTAGAGTTACTTACAAGGAATATTTTAGAGTGTCATCCAATTCCATGATGGCAGCCTGGTTCCCACAACGATAGCAGTAATTGGGCGCACTGAAAATGGTGACCACATTCCGATCATGGCACCAGTTATATCCCTGCAGCATTCAAAAGACAAGTGCCATCACCATAAAGCTGTAATCTTGACACAGATAAATTTAAACTTACACGCTGCAAACACGTTCTGTGGAAACGCAGTCTTCAGAGTTACCTTATGTTACTAGTTACCATCACTAGTTCGTGCACCTGCACGGAATGCCCCACTGCAGGTGCAGAGTTTTGTTACTAACGGAGCTCAGCACAGGTCTTGTTTTGGCTTAACGTATGGCTGCGATTTCAGCTAGGATCTGTACTCAATTCCTCCCACTGTTATGGCCAATTTTCTTTCTTTTTTTAAATCCATTTTTAGAGAGAGAGAAGGGGGGCAGGAGAAAGGAAAGAGGGGGGGAGAGACAGAAAGAGAAAGGGAAACGCTGGCTTGTTTCTCCACTTTTTAAGCACTCATTAGTAGCCTCCTGCACGTGCCTTGACTAGATGTTGAAGCGGCAACCTCAGCGAATTGTGAGGACACTCGAACCAACTGGGCGACCCGGCCAGGGCGGTAGATTCCTTGTAAGCTGTGTCCATTTTTGCTTTACGTATTTTGAATTTATTATTAGGTAAATACAGGCCAGTTTTCTCTAGTAGTGACCTCTTTTTATTTCTAATTATACCTTTTGTCTTAGAGCCCGTTCTGATTCATATTATTAGCTGTACTTTGACCATTTATCTAACTGATACGCCAGCACACCATTTTCCATCCCTTACATCTAGGGTGTGGTGTCATTATGTTCCATATAAATCCCAAACAGCAGCTGAATTTTGATTGTTTATCCAATTTGAGTCTCATCTTTTACGGAAATAAAAATTTTCAGCCATTTAACTTTTTAACGTTTACTGATATAATTAGATTTATTATCTTTATAAAAATTTATGTTCTTTATTATGTTCTCCCTCCTTCTCTTGCCTTTATTGGCTTTGTAAAGTGTCCTCTTACACTTTGCAACTACTTCCTATTGGTTTGGAAGGGTTATATTCTATTTATTTTCCTTCAGTATTTACAAAACAGTAACATCACAGTAGAAAAATCTGGCAGGCATCAACTTAACTAAGTGGCCCAGGTTAAAACCAGCAGCTGTGGGATAAACACATTTCATGACCTCGGGCGTGATGCTCAGAAAAGGACACAGTATCATTACGTGGTTTACCCACCAAAACACACCCTGAATCTAAAACTGTAAGGAAGCATCAGTCAAATCACAAATGAAAAACATTTATACAAGATAAAATTGCTTGCACTTTTCAAAAAATGTCAAGATTATGTAAAACAAAGAAAATCTGAGGAATTATTTCCACATCCACGGAGATCACCTGCAGCACGATCCTGGATTAGATTACACAAACACATACTCAATTACATGTTGCTATAAAAGCCATTAGTGACATAATTAAAATTTGAATACAGTGTTCAGGTTAGATAATAGTACTACATCAATGCAAATTTAATGACTATAATAAGTATAGTGTGGTTATGTGAGAGAAAAGTCCTTATTTTTACAAAATACATGTGGAAATCTGGGGGTAAAAAGAGCGTCATATCTGCAACTGACATTCAAACAGCTGAAAAGAAAGTAATGCGTGTAAAGGAAGGGGGAGGAAAAAAGAAACAGAATGACAAAGTATTTAAATATTTGTATTTGAGGAATCTGACTTTAGGATATAAAGGAATTGTTTGGTACTGCTTTTGCAATTTTTCTCTAAGTCTAAATTAACTTCAAAAGTGAGTTACAACTTTGCTCTAGCAAACTAGTACTTCTGCTGCTTGTGAAGGCCAGCCAAGTTCTCTCCCCCCACTGAGGTAATGCTGAGGACTGTTTCTGCTTGCTAAGGCATGAAGGCTTGGTTACAGGCACATGTATTTATCTGAAGTAAAGACTGCGCTCCTGTAGGAAAACGACATACCTCCATCACAAGCTGGTGCGCACGAGAAACCAGTGTGAGACCATTGGCGTGATTAAATGTTTCGGAAATGTCTTGTCCAAATGTGTAGCCAGCACCACGCGGGGAAATGCCCCACCCGCCACGATCGTCTGGATCTGACCACAACAGATCACACATTGGGCCCTGGTCAAGAAAATTAAGTTCGTGTTATAAATTATTAGCAGTCACATTTAACTAATTAAGCTTTACGACAATGTGGCTGTACTTCTTTTTCATCTGATTTAAACTAAGTTTACCTCGTGTGGAACTTCCTGTAAACGGTCCAGGGCTCTTATATGATCCAGTGTATCTATGGATGGAGAGAGGCCGCCGTGGAGGCAGAATATCTGTTTATGAATTTAAACAGAAAATAGTTATTAATTGCTAAAAATTAATGCAAAGTAAGTAATGAGTATAAATGCCAATCCTAACAGCTCTTTTCAAAATAAAGTTTATAAATATCACTATGGAGAATTTACAGGGTATGATGAAAAAGGAAACAAAAATCACATCAGAGAGAGATGTTAAAATTTAAATGTATTTTTTTGTCCTTTTTTCTTAAAAATTCCAAGTGTTTTATGCAGCGTTTGTCCCTTTCTCTGGTGATGGGACCAGGGTCCTGGTGGCCCACCGCCGACTCTTCCGTTGGTTGCTGCTGTGTAAAGTTTCCCCCTCACCACAAAGACCCCACAGGCCCCATTCCTAGAGCCGGTGACTTTCAGTTTGCTTTGACTTTTCTGAGTGCAAAATCATGCTTGCAAATATTTGTTTTCTCCTCTTTTCAGTGTTTAAACCTTTTAATTCTTCTCACTGCTCAGTATACTGGCTAGAATTTCCAAACCAAAATTAAATAATGCAAGTTAGTGTTTTTGTAAAACCTCTATTCCCAGGCCCAACCTCTAGGGATTTGGGATCAAATTTTACAGGGAATTTTTCTCCTGATTTTGACAAGACAGTTTCTGATACTCTGCTAATAAATATAGTCAGCATAAGTTTCTTTATCCAATCAATATTACTTTACTCCTTAACAACTGAGTTTTAAGTAATAAGTAATATAAGACTTTTTTCAACTGGTTATGGTTTGATTTTGGCTCTCTGTGCTTGCCATGTCTAGCCTGGCATTCGGGCTACACCGGCTATATGGACTGGTCTGAAACTCCCGTCCTTCCCCTGAGTCCCAGAACACAGAAATGGCATGCATTTCAACGATGGTGAGATCAGCCTGGAAACCATCTAGATCCAGTTGTTTTCCCAACTTCTTCTAAGTTGGGTAGTCCATTTACACTGATCTAATTTCTTCAAAAACGGTAATATTTTGCTAAAACACATTTCACCCATGTTTTTAAGTTTATTGAAATGATGCCATGCCTGTTACTGTGTTACGTAAGCACCCCCGTATTTACAGTAATGCCTTATTTCTCATTCTCTGAACACCCTCGTTTTTCCTAGATCAGTTGTGACTAGTAAATTTCTTTTTTAGTAGATTTTTCCAACACTGCTTTTGGCCATATTGATCGACTCTGTTTCTTTTCATACATTTCTGTTTTTATATTTAATTAATCCTGTAAGTTTACTTTGTTCTTTCATTCTTTGAGCTAAATGTTTATAACATTATTTCCTTTCTATTTCTGTACAAAATAAACGTAAGAATATGCATTTCCTTGCATTTCATTCCTTGGTTACACTGGAAAGTTTCAGCCTGCACCATACTTTACTCTCATTAAGAAATTATTTGGACTTTCACTTTTTATTGAGTATAGGTTGAAGACTATTAAGTCCCCAAGCAGATTTCTCTTTTATCCTTTTCTACTGAATTTCTAGTCTGACTTTTGTCCTACTACTTAAAATTGGAGACTGTCACTTAACACATGATATAAAAATAGACGGAGGGATGGACAGATAAATGGAAAGGAGTGAAGCCCTGGCTGGTGTAGCTCAGTGGATTGAGCTCAGGCTGTGAGCCAAAGCATCGCAGGTTCGATTCCCAGTCAGGGCACATGCCTGGGTGGCAGGCCACAGCCTCCAGCAACTGCACGTTGATGTTTCTCTCTCTCTCTTTCTCCCTCCCTCACTTCCCTCTCGAAAAATAAATAAATAAAAACTTTAAAAAAATCTTAAAAAAAAAAAAAGAAAGGAGTGAAGAAGGAAAGAAAGAATGAGTGAATGAATATGTGGAAAGATTATCTGGTTTGTTTGTTGGGTACCAATAAACCACATACTGTCTGTACCTGTTACGCAAACTTCTCCCACTGTCCATATACCATATATACTTAATTTCCATCCACCTCACTTCTGAGGTACATAACATCTTCCCATTACATTTTACAAACAATAATCTGTCACCAATGGTGTGTGTATTGGCTGTTTGGTTCTTTAAAAGAACTGTGATAGGAAAGATGCATGCATGGACCAATGAAGGTAAAAGGTTGAGAGCAAATATACATAATTTAACTGAAACACATTCTAAAAGCTCTAATGAACCATTTAAAAAACTAGATTTACCATCAACATAGACTGTCCTTCTAAAAGAATTCTATTAATTATGTTGATAAAGACTATGCTGATTTTTAAAGTAAAAACAATCTTAATTAAAATTTAACACTCTCTAATATCACTTTGTTTTCCACAGATGGACCTGGAGAGTATTACGCTAAGTGAAATAAGCCAGCAGGAGAAAAACAAATACCGTATGATTTCACTTGTACATAAACTCTAATGAATAAAATAAACAAACAAGAAATTTTATTTATCTAAGCTTCAACAAAGTATTTTTTAGTTTTTATTGTATTTTTTCCATTACTAATTAGTCCCCTTATACACCACTCCCCCTGCAATCACCACACTCTTGTCCATGTCTGTGAGTCCTTCCTCCTTTCCCTGCAATCCCTTCACCCCATAACCTCCCCCGCCTCAGCTGTCCTCCTGCTCTCCATCTATGAATCTGTCTCTGTTTTGCTTGTTAGTTCAGTTTGTTCATTAGATTCCACATATGAGTGAAATCACACGGTATTTGTCTTTCTCTGACTGGCTTACTTCACTTAGCTTAATGTTCTCCAGGTCCACCCATGCTGTTACAAAGGGTAAAAGTTTCTTGTTTTTTTTTTTATGGCCAAGTAGTATTCCGTTGTGTAAATGTCCCATAGTTATTTAATCCACTCATCTACTGATAAACACTTAGGCTGCTTCCGTATCTTGGCGACTGTAAATAATGCTGCAACGAACATAGGATAGGGGTGCTTACACGTTCTTTGCAATTAATGTTTAGGGTTAACAAACAAAATTTTTTAAATTATCACATTGTTTTCTTTCATTTTAGCAAGTGTAGGCAAAAGGCTGTCCTTCTAAATTAATGACCATACTCCAAATTCATGGCTGGGAACACGTGATCCGTTAGGATCACACAGAAAATGTCCTAACCAAATTATATTCCCACAAGCAGTCTGAGAGGATCTACTACACCCCTGACTACTCTGGGATTTTATAGTTTAAAAACTGTAGTCATATAGTATGTTTTACATTTATATTAAAATCAGTTCAAGCTCACAGGGATTACATCTATAAACTGGGATAACAGGAAACATGATTTTTTCTTGTACTTTTGAATGTTTTTATTTTTATATAATTTTTTACAGTATGTCTGTAATACTTGTTATAGGCAGAAACAAAGCATTCATTTCTTAGTAAGAAACTGTAATAAACAATGTTACTGCCTGCAATTTCCATGAAAACTGGAACAAAAAGTTATTAACGGGAGACAGTAAACCCTCATATGTGAAGACAGTTTTAAAAGAACAGCTTTGCTTTATTAGTATTATATGTTAGGGTCTTAATCATTCATTTACCGTATTTTATTATAATAAAAAGCCAAAAGATTTAAACACGTATCTAATAACATGAAAATTTGGTGGTCTCAATATGCATAACTCTTATGCAAGTTCCTCTTCTAAAAATCTTTGTAAGAGAAAGAGGGGGAGAAAAAAAAAAGCCAAGGAGATGAAAAAAAACACATCCTATAAATCTAGACCCCAAACTGCTAGGAGAAAATCTTTTCCTACTTTTATTCCGTCCCAACGCCCAGCCCCCCAGAAGAGCACACACGTACACACCTGTCCGTCTACTAACGCTGTAAGTGGAAGATAATCAAACAGATCTGTGAAGTATCTCCAGACATTGGCATTTCCGTACTTTCGTAGGCATTCATCATAGAAGCCATATACTTGGGTAATTTGTCGGCTTTCATGGTTTCCTCTCAATATTGTGATGCGTTCTGGATAACGCACCTAAAGGAAAAGCAAAACAACAACAACAACAAACAAAAACAAAAAGAAAAAAAACATGGCGTAAACCATTATTTTTACCAGTGACATGTTAAATATATTAACCTACGACCCATCCCTTTAAATTGCTCTTTTGTCTGCTAGTAAGTTAAATGTTAAATCTTTTTCAGAGTAAAAAAATGTTTTCATTCATAACCACTGGTTAAATTATGATAAAATATTCTGGGCAGACATACTTCTTCATTACTATTTGGAATCCTTATTAACTGACACCTGTATCATTGTAATAAACGTGTACGTGATTCTTTCTTTCAAATGCCTTTCTCCTCAGACTATCACTAGTCTTCTAAATCTCCTCAGAACAGTGTGACTTCTTACTGCCGAAGGAATGTCAGAGATTTGGACCAGAGACAAACTCCTCTACAGACTAACTTCGATCCCTCTTTTCAACTTTTATTTTCCATGAAGAGGTTGTATTTGCCAACAAAAATAGGTCTTTGCCAAATCTAAGCAAGATTTCAAATATATTAATAATCTCTTTTCCATAACAAAATATAGAGACACTTTAAAGCATACCATTTAGTTAGGAACATGTCTGATAAGTTACAAAAAGCATCGGATTCTGTAAACCAAATTAACCAAAAGCTGCAAATACACACTTCTACTCATG
Organism: Tonatia bakeri; assembly: GCA_004024845.1. Classification (NCBI taxonomy): domain Eukaryota; kingdom Metazoa; phylum Chordata; class Mammalia; order Chiroptera; family Phyllostomidae; genus Tonatia; species Tonatia bakeri. Next base: position 24,679 of record PVIA01005439.1, read on the forward strand.
TATATTCACTAAGCATCCATTCTATATGTCCAGGCTTAAACTTGGTGCTTAAAATGAGGTGAGGTCTCCACAAGTACAACATTGTACAGAACTTCTGCCCTTTAGGGATTAATCTCACTAAAGAGGTATGTGAACTAAATAATAGAAGGCAATAAGCCACTACATAACATAAATAAGGGGTGAGACAAGACTCTTCCGAGTAATTTCAAGTAAAACAGTAAGGCTAAAATGGTCGAAGACTTCATGGAAGAAGAACGTGGGTTGAGTCTTGGCATAAGGGTAAGAATTCACAGAATAATCCCGTGAAGAAACTGAGTGGAGACAGACTAAGCACTGAAATACTCTGATCTGATTTGCTACCAACTACTGGCAGGCCAATTCAGGCTACAGTCCAGAGGGCCAGGTGAGGACTCTGAGCTTGAGTCTACTGGCAACGTGGTATCACTGAAGAATTTGGGTGGGAGCAGGGAAGTGACAAGATGAAAGTGGTAAAGAGATTTAATCAGGCAGCATATGCGAGGGCAGGAGAATTTGGAGGGCTCAGATCTTGGGAGCAGAAGTATTAGTTACTAATATTACTGCTATGGCAATAGCCAGGCTGGAATGCTAAAATACAATCTGGGTGGAGATAGTAAAAATATAAAGACACAAGGATAACAGACTTCTCAAGGCAAGAATTTTAAAAGACCTGTTTCAAAAAAAGGCTTGTTAATTGACTAAACATGAAGGATGAGGACTAAGTCAAAAACGATCCCAAGACTTCAGCTATGGGTTCCCCAAGGGCAGGATTTACCGCAAGTAACCAGGAAGGTTTAATGTATTATTCCCATCTCTCTTTTAAAAGGTGTAAAACCAACTATTATTTTAAGGGTTATAAACTGAATGAATTGTTAAATAAAACAGATAATACGTAAGGCTGCCACTTTTGCCTTTTGCTGGTTTAAAGCTTGAAAAAAACTGGATTTCATTAATCATACCTTCAATGCTACAAGAAGAGTCACAGTCTCCACTGAGTAATAGCCTCTGTCTACATAGTCGCCCATGAACAGGTAGTTTGTGTCTGGAGATTTTCCTCCGATTCTAAAGAGTTCCATGAGATCATGGAATTGACCATGAACGTCTCCACAGACAGTAACCGGACAACGAACCTCCTGTACATTTGACTCCTTTGTTAAAATTTCCTTAGCCTGTCAGGAAAAGAATATCGACAATTAAAAAAAGATTCTATCACAAACTTAAAGGCATCATTCCTTATGTATATAAATACAATGTGGGGGGGAAACCTGAAATGTGCCTTACAAAATCATAAAACTAAAACCCCACAATGATACACCACTTTACACCCCAGCAGGATGGCTAAATTAAAAAGACAAATAGCAGCAAGTGTGGACGAGGGAGGATGTGGAGAAACTGGAACTAGCACACACAGCTGGTGAAATGTAAAGTGGTGTAGCCCCTGCGGAACAGTCAGGCAGATCCTCAACAAGTTAAAAACAGAATTACCATATGATCCAGCAATTCCACTCTTGGATGTACACTTAAAAGAAATGAAAAGTTATGTTTACACATGTTCGTGCAGCATTATTCACAATAGCCGAAAAGTGGAAAGTACTCAAATGTCCATTAATTTGTGGATGGATAAATAAAATGGACTACTATTCAGCGATAAAAAAAAAAAACAAAGTAGTACTGATAGGTGCTACAATGTTGGAAACATCACACACTAGTCTCCCATTCGCCACAAGGTTCCAAGACCCCAGTGGACGCCAGAAACTGCAATGGTACCGAATCCTGCAGATATGCTATGTGTATTTTTATACATACATAATTAAAGTAGAACAATGATAACAGTATACTGCAATGACAAAGTTAATATGGTCAGTCGTTTCAGGGGATTCTTCGCTGGAGTCTTCTCATAGGCTCAAAGCTTTCTGGCACAACATGTTGCCATCCACTGGAACATGTTTTCTGTTCACACCTTCCGCGCACACATTTCATGTCTTATCCCTCTGAACTAAGCCCTTTTCACACACTGTGTCTGTAACTTTTGTAGTTTGAGGTGGGACACCAAACCAGCATGGCTTTCTTTTCCCTTTTTCACAATTCCATGGACAGAAGATTCATTCTCAGCACAGACCTTTGCAACCCTGGCACATGATTTTTTTCCGTGCTTTATTAAATTGAGAACTTTCACCTTTTCACTTAAAGGAAGCACTCTAAGACTTCTACTTGGCATATGTGAGTTGCCAGCATCACTACTCCTGCACTGGGGCCATCATCAAGTACAGCAGGGTGGCCTGAACACAAGCACTGTGATCTCTCAGCAGTGGGTCTGATCGCCACGACGGCTGCTAAGCTACTCTCGCAGAGGAGGGTGAGCCGCGTGGAGGTGCTGGACGAAGGGATGAGTCGCATCCTGGAAGGACAGAGCGGGACAGCAACAGATTTCACCATGCTCCTTAGAAAGGTGTACAATTTAAAGCGAATTGTTTATTTCCGGATTTTTTCTATGTAATATTTTTGGCCTACAGCTGACCCTGGGTAACCACCTGTGGAAGGTAAAACTGTGGGTGTGGAGGAGACTACTGTATTAAGTGAAAGGAGACAGTCACAAACTGTCATATATTGTGTGACTCCATTTACCATAAGTGTCCACAATAGACAAATCTGCAGAGACAGGAAGTAGACTGACAGGTGACTGCCTAGGGCTGGGGAGTCTGGGGGCGGGACGTATGGCTAAGGGGACACACAGGGTTTCTTCTGGGGCCATGAAAATGTTCTAATGGACCCATATCTGGGAGTGTACGCAAAGCCACAGAACTGCACACTCTAAATGGATGAACTGTATGGTAGAGGAATTACAGCTTAATAAAGCTGTTTTTTAAAAAGATAATCATAAGTTAAGAAAAACTCACAAATTTTATAAAGGAACACATTCTTTCACCAATTCATAAGCCAAACTCCAACTTCTTTATTCCAACTGTTTCACATTTAATGGGGCAAGTTAGAATATATCCTTATAAGGCCCTGAGTTTATATAGCATTTATATATAAACAAGACAAATTAAATGTACAGACTAAATTCAAGTTCATTACACCTCATCTATTTAGCAACTTTGCCTAACAGGAAAAAGATCCCAGAATCATAAGAAAATAATACAAATAATACATAAAAAGGCCTCTGAAGGCCTGTAATAAGACAGGTATGATGGAAGTATATATACCTTCCCATCAGCCCCCAGAAGAATCTATTAGGCCTTAGTCTGGGTCTCTTAACTTGTCACATACAAAATTCTAGTAAGCTATTTATCGCACATCCAGGTCTGTGAGAGATGGCCAATGGAAAACCAGAAAGGACAAGAGGTGAGAACTGGGACTACCGAAGAATACAAACTAGTAAGAAACAGCCTCGCTGTGATGGTGATGGCAGCGAAAATGACACTGGGCAGCAAAAGGCAAACCTTCAGGATGAGGCTGACAGCAGAACCCAGCGGAGGACAGCTACTGCTGGTGGGAGGGTGAAATTTTAGGGACAGACATTTCTCTGCTCCTTCGGGGGTCTGAAAACCTGAAGAGCATTTAAGAACACGGGTTTTTAGTTTCTCTGCACATAAAGCTCCCATTTCTCTGTATCTTCCTCAACTCACTTTACCATTCCTGTCGATCAGTCAGTGCACAACAGTTACCTTTTAATTTGTACCTCTGATACTTTTCAAAACGCAGCTTGTCATGTTTACTGGTCATTGGATTTGTGTGTGCATGTGAAGTACCTCCTCACAAAATGAGCCTGATTTTCCTACTTGGTTGTTTGTATGTTCCCTACTGATTTGTACTAGTTTATTTTTAGCATTAGAAATATTTACCTTGTACTGATATTATGCATTTTAAGTATCTTCTCACAGTCCGGGGCTGGTGTTTTCATTTTGCTTAGTGCTACCAAAGCTTTGTTGTTGTTTCTAAACTTTAAAGTAGCCAAATTTACCACTCTTCTCCCTTTATGGTCAGCGCTATTTGGGTCTTGTTTTAGAAACTATCCTACACAGAAGTCAAAAAGGCACTCCTGTATTTTTATCTCAGAAGCTTTTGTTTTCACATTTTACAAGTCTTTAATCCAGAGCTGTAATCGTATGATATGCAATCTTTTGCTGTATGGTATAATGTAGGGATTCGTTTTAATTCTATTACTCCTAATGATCAGCCAACTGACCCAGCATTATTTATTATACAGTGCCATCCTTTCCTCACTAACTTGTAATGTCGCCTCTGCCAAGCTTTTGTAAAGAACTGTGTCTGTGTCCTGATTTCTAAGACAACCTTGCAAACCCTCTCAGACTCCCTTCACCGCCTCTTTCTCTGAGGGAGCTGCCTTGCTCTCCAACTGCTCTGCTGTCATCACGGATGGTTCCCTTGCCCAGCCATGGAGCTGTCTGGAGTGTAAGCTGAGGTTGCGGCCCTGCTTGACCCTGGTTCTAGCTATGCTGAGCTGCTGCTCCACTTCCAGACATGGATGGAATGCCACAGGTGGGATGTGGGACCTGGCTTCTTGAGCAGGTGCTGAGAGCTGGATATTGTGTTATGGAAAGTTGAGAGCTTTCCATAACACAATATGGAAATATGTGCTAGTTATCTCTCCACGGAGTGAACCTGAACTAGTGGGAAGAGGGAGAAAAGAGGGAATCAGGGACACAAATTTCCCTCTAAGGTAATGTATCATATTGCACTGCTTCACAGCTTCTCCTACCTTTTTTTTTTTCCTTCACCCCACATCCTCGGGCTTGCACTCCCCAAATAAAGTGTCAGCTCTTTAACCCTTGCCTCAGGTTCCATTCTCATTGGTCCCACACCCTTGTGTCAGTAACAGACAGGTTTAACTACTATAAGAAATATAACTGGGCCCTGGCTGGTGTAGCTCAGTAGACTGAGCATGGGCTATGAACCAAAGGTAGCAAGTTCAATTCCGAGTCAGGGCACATGCCTGGGTGGCAGGCCAGGTCCCCAATAGGGGGCGCAAGAAAGGCAACCACACAGATGTTTCTTCCCCTCTCTTTCTCTCTGCTTTCCCCTCTCTCTAAAAATAATTACATAAAATATTTTTTAAAAAAGAAACATAATAACTGGGAGGAGAGGCTCCCCTTCCTACTCCTTTTATTCAAAACTATTTGGGTATTTTTAGCCCTTTCATCAAGCCTGACATAAATTTTAGAATTGGTCAAGTCCTATGGAAATCTTGAGATTTAAACTCAATTGGCAGATAAGATTTTGCAGAAATAGTAAAAAAAAGTTAGACTCTTCAAGTCATATAACATTAAGAATTTAACAAGCTAATCCTACTTATAATAAAAACACACTAAAGGAAACATTACCAAAAACAGAGGAAAAATTATTTAATATACAGTACCTGTATGGGACATTTATCAAGTTGACAAAGCATTCACTCGATGTAAATACCGTACATAGAAATCACCCGACACATCAAAATATTCCTGAAGAGTAAGGCTCACGTATTCAAGTAGCACACACCTGTCATGTGTCTGCTGGGGGCCAGGCACCAGAACTACCCTCGCTAGCCTCAACACACTGGCTTCGACCGGCTCAGCCAAACAAAAGAACAACTTCTGTATATGGTAAGATAAAAGAGAGGCCTGGGAACATGTTTATAACACAGAAGATAATAGGAACACATTGATAACCACCATATAAAAGTATTTGTAGAATAAATAGTAATATGTATCAAAAATCACTGATTCCGTCAATCTTAAGAGAAGTCCTAATAAGCTATATACACATTCTTGAAAAAGAGCATTTAAGGATATAAAGCTCCAAATTAGCCATCTTCATTTAAATTGTTAAGTGAAAGGAGGCTTGTAACTATTTTTATACCAATTTACGTACCATGTAAAGTTCTATTCTTTTGTATTTTAACATCAAAAAGCTGACTTTTAAGTCTTGGTAAGGAGATTTTCTGTAATATTGATGGCTTTTAATAGTTCACAACACAATATTGAAACTGTGATGTTTTGCTGAAAAAACTGTTTACTTACATAATGTACAGATAAATGAAGGTAGCAGTTCTCAGAGTGTGATCCCAGAGCATGTTCAGATGTACTATATTATTTGCTATTGCCGCTTCAGGAATAAACACTTATTGAAATTTCGATTTTAACTGTCAATACAGTAAACATCAATAAAACCACCTCTTTGTAGTCCTTAATTTTTATAAGTATAAAGGGTCATGAGACTAAAATGCTTAACTATCGCTCTTAATCCATTTGTTCTGTTGAGCTACGTGTAACAATAAACAGGAACTATGTTAAGGGTAAACAGATTCACACTTTTACAGAAATGTGTACCCTATTCACTTCAACTTGTTTCAGTGACTGTTTTTCCTTAGTCTCCCTCTGCCCAGTATCCCTGTTCCCTCCAGCAATCCCCCACTCTAGTTCACACCCGTGGGTCGTGCATGTAAGTTCTTTGGCTTCTCCATTCCCTATGCTATTCATAACATCCCCCTGTCTATTTTGTATCTACCAATTTTGCTTCTTAATCCCTGCACCTTTCCCCCCATTCCCTCACGTGTCCCTCCACACTGATAACCCTCCTAATGACATCCATATCTATGATTCTGTTCCTGTTCTGGTTGTTCAGTTTGTTTTTTTAGATTCAGTTGTTGATTGCTGTGAATTTGTTGTCATCTTAATGTTCATAGTTTTGATCTTTTTTCCCCCCCTTAAATAAGTCCCTTTAACATTTCATGTAATAATGACTTGGTGATGATGAACTCCTTTAGCTTTACCTTGTCTTGGAAGCACTTTATCTGCCCTTCAATTCTAAACAGCCTTGATGGATAGAGTAATCTAGGTTGTAGGTCCTTGCTTCTCATCATTTTGAATACTTCTGGCCAGTCCCTTCTGGCCTGCAAAGTTTCTTTTGAGAAATCAGCTGACAGTCTGATGGGAACTCCTTTGTAGGTAGATTTCTGCTTTTCTCTTGCTGCTTTTAAGATTATTTATTTAACCTTTGGCAATTTAATTATGATGTGTCTTGGTGTGGTCCTCTTTGGGTCTAACTTATTTCGGACTCTCTGTGCTTCCTTGGGCTTGTATGACTATTTCCTTTACCAAATTAGGGAAGCTTTCTTTCATTACTTTTTCAAGTAAGTCTTCAATTTCTTGTTCTTCCTCTTCTCCCTCTCACATCCTTATGATTAGGATATTGGTACATTTGGAGATGTCCCAGAAGCTTCTTATATTATCCTAATTTTTAAAAAATTCTTTTCCCTTCTCACTCTTCTAGTTGAAGGCTTATTTCTTCCTTATGTTCCAAATCACTGATTTGAATTTCAGCTTCCTTACCTCCACTACTGGTTCCCTGTAGATTTTTTATTCCACTTAGGGTAACCTTCATTTCTCCCTGGGTCTTTTTTATATTGTTGCCTTGCTCAATGAGTTCTTTGAGCATCCCGACTACCAGTGTTTTGAACTCTGCATCTGAGAGGTTGCTTATCTCCATTTTGTTTAGTTCTTTTTCTGGGGTTTTGGTATTTTCATTTGGGCCATATATCTTTGCCTCCTCAATTTGGTAGTCTCCCTGTGTTTGTTTCTGTGTATTAGGTACAGTTGCTTTGACTCCGTCTTAGTAGCATGGCCTACTATAGAAAAGGTATCTGTTTAAATTGTGTGTGTGGGGAGCCTTAGGTAATCACCAGGGCAACGCAACCCACTTCACTACTTTGTGACTCTGTGGGGGGGAGAGGGCTCGGAGAGAGGACAGTGCTGCTGCCTGGCTTCTGGAGGTTTGCCCAGCACTTGCCCTGTGTCCAGTCTCTTCAACCCTCCCTGAATGTGACTGGCACCTTTCCAGCTATTGCCCTGGTGCTGAATCCCAGAGAGGGTGGATCTGTGTACAGTCTAAGTCCATGCGGGCCCTTTAAGCAAAGACTCCTGAAAATCCAGCAGTTTCTTCCGCTGCCCCAACCCCCACTGGTTTTAACAACCAGAAGTTATGGGGATTTATCTTCCTGGTGCTGGGACCCTGGGTTGTGTGGTCCCATGGTATCCCTCTCGATTTTTATCTACACGTGAATGTGGGACCTCCCATGCCACCACTGCCGCATCTCTGCCTGTCTCCATGTCTCTGCCCCTCCTACTCATCAGGATGAACGTGGCTTCTTTAAATCCTTGGTGCCAGACTTCCATGTACCTCAATTTTCTGACGGTTCTGGGTGTTTTCTGTTTTGAGGTCTAGTTGTAATGCTTTCTGTGGTTGTGCGAGGAGGTGAAGCGTGTCTACCTTCGTTTCCATCTCGACCAAAGTCCCTGTTTTCAGTGACTATTACTGTCCCATTACAGTAACAGAGTACTGATGTTAGAATACGTAAAACAAACTCACAACGAAAATTTGTATACACATTGAAGGATTCACAAAGAAAGTCTATTTTCACATCCATCTATGCCAACTGGATGCACTCAGCCCCGACTTTTAATTTGAAGTGACTCTAAGCAGCAGGAACAATGGCAAGATCTATTCCAACAGAGACGTTCGCACCAGTGTTCTAAAGCATTTGCACGGTATGATCTTGACTGGCTCCGATCTCTCCATTTCTACAGAACTTCCAAGTTTGGTTCTCTAGCTTTCCTTTTGTTTCTAGGCTACCAAATATTCTTCCAACAAATGCTATTCCTGCTTAAATCAGCCTGACAGACTTTCCAGGAGTTATGAACTCTTGGCCCATGTTTCTTCTTCTCTTTGCCTATTAGTTAGGATGAGACACTAGGTACAGAAATCTTCCATAAAATAAGGGTTCGCCTCCCAGTTCAAATCTAATGTGTAACCTTAGGAACTACACACCCTTCACTTCTTCATTCGGAGTAGCTATCTATGAGTCTGCATGTCTAAAGTACAAAGTCTCACCTTCCACAAGTATAATATGAAAATAGTTATTTTATAAACAAATTGTTTAAGGAATGAGTCTTTGCTGTGTGGCAAAATACATTATTTTATTATCATCATGTTACCAAAATGTCCTTTTTGAGAGGAGAAGACTTAAACTGCGGGTTAATGTGTCTCACGTAACAAGAAGACGGGAGGGAGGCAGCCCTGGACTGGCACAGCTTCTCAAGCAAGGGCCACCAGGGCAACAGACTCTTTCCACCTGCCTGCTTTGCCGCCCTTAATAAAGAGAATCGCCGCCTCACAGACACAGACGGCGGCGCATCTCCAGGCCCTGTACCTGGTGTCCCACTGAGCAAGAAAGCAGAACGGGCACAAGACCCAAGGGTACGTGCCAGCCCAGTCTATTGACCTTACAGAGCTTTCCCAGAAGTCTCACTGGGCCACTCCTGTCACACCCCACTGGCCAGCTGATTCGCATGATCTCTGCTGCCGCAATCAGTCATCAATGTGACCAGAATGAGGGTGGAGTCACTGAAGGTGTAACTCCAATTAGAGCTGAAAGGAATTTTAGAGATGATCAAGTATCTCCTAAAGGGTCTGACAAAGGGCTCAGATATGAAACATTTTAACCGAATTTATTCTGTAAGACAGCCTCTCAATTCTGTTCAGAAAAACAACCAAACTGAATAGCACAAATCATTAGAAATTCAATCACAGCTGACATCCTCTATTATTATGATAAAAATCAACGCAGCTAATGGTTCCAACTCTGAAAAGAAAATCTGCTTCATATACAACTGTTATCATTTACTGTCTTACTTCAAATAAATAAGAAGCACCCAAATATAAACATCCAATTTAATCGTTCTCGTGAGGACATATGACCTTAACCAAGCACAGGTTTTACAAAACTACTGGAAGAGTTAAGGTACAGTAAGCAGTCCCCCTTATCTGTGATTTCAGCTACCCAAGGTCAACCAAGGTTGGAAAATATTAAGTGGAAAATTTCCCAAAGTAAACAATCCCTAAGTTTTAAACTGTGAGTTGTTCTCAGTAGCAGATGAAGTCACGTACAGTGCACCCGAGAGCATGGCTCACCCCTTTGTCCTGTGTATCCGGTTGAACACACTATCCACTCATGACCAGCCACCCTGGCGATCCGACAGACAATCCCAGTATCACGGTTGCCCTTATTCCACTTATTAATGGCCCCAGAGCCATTCACATGGCTTTTACTATAGCATATATTAGTATAATTGTTCTATTTTATTAGTATGTATTGCTGTTAATCTCTTACTGTGCTGATTTATAAACTGTATCATAGGTATGTTTGTACAGGAAAAACACAGTGTATGTATGGTTCGGGACTGACCAAGGTTTCAGGCACTGACTAGGGGTTTAGGGAGCCTACTGTGTATGATATACTGTGAGTGTGTGTGTGTGAATGTCTGTTTTCATAAAAGCCTGAGGCTGTATCTACATAGTAATGAAGGAAATACTTATCAAGGCAGTGTGAGCCACTCCGACTCCCTAATTTTTATTTCCACTTTACACACGCCCTGCTGTTTTTAATCACTTGATATACTAACTCATGCCCTTTATTCTAATTCCTAGCTCACCAAGTGATTCTTATTTTGAGGTAATGTTCACTTACCTTCGAGGGAAAGAATGTGTTGGACTGGCGGAAGTACAGATCACCTGACAGCTAGAATGCACAGTATAAAAACCTCACGAATCTGGAGTTCCCAAGGCCATCCCCAGGTTTGGTGGTGATCAAGACCCACTCAGCTTTTAGCCTAGAGTCAGACTCATGGCTGTGATTTGTTACAGTAAAAGGATACCAAGCAAAACCAGCAGAGAGAAGGCATGTGGGCCAAAGTCCTGAGCAAATTAAACACAAGCTTCCAAGACTCCCCTCCCAGGGAGTCACAGAGTGCACCTAATGCCTGCAGCAACACACCTGAAACACTGTCCACCAGGAAAGCTCCTCAGAGAGACTCAGTGCCCAAGACCGGGAGCTGGTCACGTAGTACATTCTGCCGAGCCTGTACCCAGATCGCACACTGTCAGAGAGAAAGCACGGGTGCAGCAGAGAGCACGCTGCTCGCAAAAGCGGTTTAGGCACAGTGAGCCATTCTTAACCGAGAATGGTAGTAACCCTCCTCAAAACCAAGGTTTCAGATACCAGCCAAGGGCAACCTTGAAATGAGGCCTTTCTGAAGAGAGTGGTCTCAGGATTGCTGTGTACAGCTTGTAGTTCTGTATGTAATTCTCATGAGTGTTTTAGAATGTGATTTAGCACCCAAAGTTTAATTCTCTCTTAAGACATTAGATACTGGTCATTCTGTTGTAACTCCATTGGGCAACAGTATTTCACATTTAGTCTTTTTTATCCCAATACAGATTTTTTCAATTGAGATGTAATTTGCATACTATTAAAGGTACCCTTTCAGAGTGCACTATTCAGTGGTTTTAGTGTATTCATAACGTTTTGCAGCCATCGCTACCATCTAATTCCAGAAATGTTCGTTATTCCAAAAAAGAAACTGTACCCATTAGCAGTTGCTCTCCCCATTGCTTGGTAACCACTAATCTACTTTCTGTCTCTGTGGAATTGCATGTTCTAGAATTATCTTCCATGCCGGAGCACGTATCAGTACTTCACTCCTTTTTATGGCTCAGTGACATTATATGGATACAGCACTGTGGTTGTATTTATAATTAGTTTACTGTCATCTCTAATTTGAATGAAGTCCAGAAAGTTCCTTTTTCAGCTTGAAAACGTAACACATTTTTTTTTAAACCCACATGTGAGAAATGTAGGGAAAGGAACAAACACTCCCCACCGTTGCACACATCTTCCCCATCCCCGCCTTCCTCTTTGGACAGCCGGACAGCTGTGTGGTCTGCCAGGCTTTCTTCTCTGTGTGCAGAGAGACGTGCTGGGGAGGGGGTAGGTGTTTCTGGGGTATTGTTTTTATTGAAATGCAATCACAGGTTTAATATTCACTGAACAATGTATCTTGGCCTGTGTGCATACACATACCTCATGCTTTTTTAATTTCCAGAGTATGTGAGGTATTACTCTAAGCTTGATGTTGCTTGGCATACAGACACTTGACTATTGTTGAAATAAAAAGAAAGGTTCGTTTGTAGTTTAAAAAAAAAAAGGTCAGCTGTCACTTGTGGAAGAAGCTGTTAACTAAAGGAGGTCAAGCACCTTCCTTAAATTAACCTAGCCTTCTGGAATTTTTAACTTCATTTAATATCATGTGTTTGAGAAATCAGTTTGTTCTGTGTGGCCTTCCCTAGATTAATTTGCCTAGCATGTAAGAGATAATCTATAATCTTTTATAACAGATGGGTATGTGCTAAATAGAGGTAGAAAAGAAAAGAATTTGTGTGATGACTCTGCCAAAACCAAATACAGTAGCTTTTTGTTACTACGACGCTGGCAATGGGCAGCAGCACAGAAATAGATACAGATTGCTAGCTGTTGGGAGGTGGGGGAGTCTTGAGTATATTTACCTATTCTGCATTTCCTAAAACATGGACAGAAGGTAAAAATACTCTGTCTATCCTATTATATGTGAGTATCATTCCCAAATCTTCATTTTCTCAATTCTCTTCCTAAGATAGATTTGATTTAGAGCATCAAGAATGTGTCTTAAGCGGGTGAAGAAAGGAAATGAGTTTGAATGAATAAGGTATACAGCAGTGCTTGCAGCTGTAGCAGCTGTCTGCCTGGCCTGTCTGACCAGTGACACTCACTGTCACCGCAGTTCTTCACCTTACACATTTAAACTTGGTCTTATACATGTCTTAGAGAGAATTAAACTTTGGGTGCTAAATCACATTCTAAAACACTCATGAGAATTACATACAGAACTACAAGCTGTACACAGCAATCCTGAGACCACTCTCTTCAGAAAGGCCTCATTTCAAGGTTGCCCTTGGCTGGTATCTGAAACCTTGGTTTTGAGGAGGGTTACTACCATTCTCGGTTAAGAATGGCTCACTGTGCCTAAACCGCTTTTGCGAGCAGCGTGCTCTCTGCTGCACCCGTGCTTTCTCTCTGACAGTGTGCGATCTGGGTACAGGCTCGGCAGAATGTACTACGTGACCAGCTCCCGGTCTTGGGCACTGAGTCTCTCTGAGGGGCTTTCCTGGTGGACAGTGTTTCAGGTGTGTTGCTGCAGGCATTAGGTGCACTCTGTGACTCCCTGGGAGGGGAGTCTTGGAAGCTTGTGTTTAATTTGCTCAGGACTTTGGCCCACATGCCTTCTCTCTGCTGGTTTTGCTTGGTATCCTTTTACTGTAACAAATCACAGCCATGAGTCTGACTCTAGGCTAAAAGCTGAGTGGGTCTTGATCACCACCAAACCTGGGGATGGCCTTGGGAACTCCAGGCACACAAAAGTTTTATTTGTTTTAAATTTATTTACTTCTAGAGAGAGGGGACAGGATGGAGAAAGAGGGAGAGAAAACACTGATGTATGGTTGCCTCTCACACACCTCTAACAGGGGACCTGGCCCACAACCCAGGCATGTGCCCCGACTAGGAATCGAACTGGAGACCCTTCAATTCACAGGCTGGCACTCAAACCACCACTGAACCACAGCAGCCAGGGCACACAAAGGTTTTTATGTTGTGCATTCTAAATATCAAGGGAAGGTAAAATGGTAACGGTTTGGGACTGTTACAACTTTTTTTTAAGCTACCATCTATCAAAGAGAAGTATTCCAAATGATTTTTTTTTCAACTCACAAAAATCATTTATTTGTATCAGGATCTAATTTTCATTAAGACGGTTTTGGGTATTTCATGTTAATGAGGTAACATCCTAAAGATATTTCTTGCTTATTACAAGGCTGAGGCCAGGACCCAGAAACAGACTGAGTAGTCCAATATAAAGTTTACATATTTATACTCCTGTACGAGCCTCAAATTTTTCCCAAGTAGGAACTTTATAATCTGAATAAAGAGCAGCTAACATACAAACAAGCTGAGTTTCCCTCCTTACTTAGAGTATCACCACCAAGGTTCTTCAAAATAAAAGTTGATCACGTCAAAGAGCGTCTTACTGAGAGTTAAATATAGTTCTGGTCACGGAACGTCCTGAACAGCGCCAGACTGGCTCTCCAGGCACACCATCTTTTACAACCACTGCGCATACTGCTATCGCAGGAATCAACTGCAGAAACAGCCTCTCTCTACACATGACAGGAGTCAAGTTCACAATGAGCTTCAAAAGCTGGACTAATTTAATGGTAAGAGCCAGTCTTCTCAGAACATCTGCCTTTACCATTTTATGCAAATCTTCCCTAGACAGGCATTAACCTTGAAGACCAGACGTTAAGTACTGTATCCATTCATACCCATTTTTTAAAAAAGTTATTCTCCAACTGGCATTATTTTACAAGTGCCTTAAAAAAGGGCTTTAACCAGTACGCTTTGGTCTTCATTTCAGCTGCTTCCTTCTGTTTTTATACAATTTGAACCAGAATAAAAATTTTATTTTTAGGTAAAAAAACTATCATATAAAGTAACTTTCTACAGAATATTTCCAATAGACTTTAAAAAAAATCTTAAGAAAAAAAAACCTTAAAAATCTGTCACAAAAAAAAATAAACAGTAAATTACTTCACAGAATTGCTACGAATCCCAGTACTTTATGCTTCAGATGACAGTGACCACAAGAAATACTGAAACAGTGCTTTTTGGAGTTCTCTAGCCACTCTAGAAAACCCCTCTGGAAGTACATTCACCAGAAAAGCCACATCAACCCATCTCTTTATTTTGCATCTTTTTCTAATTGAAAATGGAGTGACAAGTTTAAAACAAGGTGAAACAACTTTTTCTTTTTTTCATTTAATATTCATTGAGTGTTTATTTCTTGTCAGGACCCTACATGGATAATATCTTAACACTCACAACCATCCAAGGAAACTGGCAGATATTGCTACCCCTATTTTACAGGTAAGGGGTCAGAAGAGAAAGAGACTAGCGGCCACTGAGCTGTGGAGCCAGGGTGTGAACTCAGGCTGACTGCTTGAGTTCTTAATCCACAAACACTACACTTGTCAGGAAAGAGGAGGAGGGGGCAGAGATACAAAACAGAACTAGACTGTGGTTGGAAGACAGATGTCACAGTTGCTAGAAGAGGGCTGCAAAATTAAGCACTGCTCAGAAGGGTAGAGAGAAAAGAATCCTATAGTATTTCTCCACCCCATTGGCAAGTCCATCAAATGGATGTAGAACAAAGATAAAGGAAAAGGGATTTCTGCTTAAAAAGTCATGTTTAGCCCTGGCTGGTGTGGCTCAGTGGACTGACCGCTGGCCTGTGAACCAAAGGGTCGCCAGTTCAAATCCCAGGCAGGGCATATACCTGGGTTGTGGGCCAGGTCCCCAGTTGGGGGCATGCAAGAGCCAACCCACAGTGATGTTTCTCTCCCTCTCTTTCTCCCTCCTTTCCACTTTCTCTAAAAATAATTAATAAAATCTCTAAAAACAAAGTCATGTTCAGTACAAAAGTATAAATATTCAAAGAAAAAGGTATAAGCTTAAATATACCTATAAGGTCCCAGGGACTGGTAGTCCAATTTATTTAGGAGCTGAAGTAAAAATAATCTCTCCTGACAAATACAGAAAGCTCCCCTAAGTGATTAAGACTCAAGTGTGATTGAGTAGTGGGCCTTTATTCTTCTCTAGGAATACATCTTGAAATTGGAGTCATAAAGAAAACAGATTCAACTTCCACTTTTGTCCATAACTTCAAGTTTATATGTAATGTTCACGGTGAGGTTAACTGATTCACCTAATTTCAAAACTGGATATTTCACTTGATACTAAAGCTTGAGAGAGATTTAAAAGGTAAATTTTAAGTCGTGAAATTACAGGTTATCACACAAGAAAACTGAATGTTTGCTTGAAGCTATAAGTAAACAGTTTGTTTAGAGAAAAATACCACTTGCTTGGCAGTTCTATTTACAGAAGTAACTTCTCCAATTTTAATCACTACTTGTTTTTATAATATAAAGGCATTTGTTAAAAACATTAGGTTAACATTAGCTGGTACTCCTCCATCCTTAAATCAGCAGCTTAATTTTAAGAGTGCCCTATTAAAAACATTGATGAAAATCTTTCCTTCTCCAGTGCATTTGTGAGGCATCCTGACTTCATAATGACCAATTCTTATAGATTATGGCTTAAAAAAACAAACCAACCCAACAGTATTAAAGAATAAATAACTTCATTACTCCTTCATATGGGACATTTTTACATAAAAATACATACAGATTATTTAGTCCAAGATTGTAAAAGATGAATGAGAAAAAACTCTACATTTTAAAGTAAGATGGAGAGTCCAAAATAATGCCAGCGGTTAAGAAAACAATGGATCCAGACTTCAGAAAGCTGTCTTAAGATCACATAATCAAGAACAATAAACAGTTAACCACCTGCATATTTTACGACTTTGGAACGAGAAAAAAAATTACCTATAATGGAAATGGAAAAGAACCTTCTGAAGAGTGCTACTCCACAAGAAAAACGCATACCCTACTTACAAATAATTTTAAGCCAGCACTGCTGCCAAACTTAAGGCTTGCTGGCTTCTTTCTGAAAACCAGCATTTTGGTTCCAAGAGTCTCTTAATGTGAAGACCAATCACCATCTGTTTCAACTAAGAGTCAACTTCTATTTAGAAATCGCAGTCCCAGGCTCCCATCACACCCACCTCTCTACAAACTCACGCGTGACACATTCCAAGCTAGTGATTTCTGAAAGGCCCGATTCACCTGCGAAAAACCCTCCGTTTTGTAACAAGTCCGCTAATATTAACAATATCCAGGTTAATCTTCGGTGCATTTTCTAGTAAGAGACTATTAGACGAATTAGCTAAAGCGGGGAGATTCGCTAGTTCACACGTGAAACGCTGGAGGATCAACCACTCCCCAGAAAAGAATCAGCGACCCCAATCAATCACAGGGCGTGGACCCCGGGTGCCACGTTCCCACCTCTCGCCAGCCCATCTGCAGGGACCCTATAGGCCGGTAACAGGAGCGTCCGCCCCGGGCCATGGGGTGTATCCGAAGAAGAGGCACAGGAGCCCGAGAGACCAGCTCAAGGACCCGGGCCCTGGAATAGCCAGTCCCCCACCCACCCCCCAGCCCCGAGCGCGGGGAGAGCCCGCGCTCCTGCATCTCTCCCTTTGCTATCTCACCTTTTCGCACAGCGTCCGCACTTGATTCTCGTTCAGCTGTTTACACTCGTTCAGCTGCTCGACCCACTGGTCCAGCTCCTTAGTGAATGCCTTGTCGTCCATGGCGGCCCGATCCCCCTCCCCCCTCCCCGCCCCCACCCACCCTCGGCCCCGGCGCCGCTCCCCTCTCCGGCCGCCGCCGCCAGCGCCCTGCGGGAGAATAAGGAGCCGCGGAGCGCGGCCACGGGCCCCACGCCCCGCCCAAGCCCAGCGGACGGCTCCGGGCGCGCGGCCTCCAGGAGCCCCCGAGCCGTCCTTGCCCGCCGGGCCGCGCGCTCCGGGAGTGGGGAGGTGGGGTGAGCGCGGCGCGGGGCCTCAGCGCACCTCCCGCCGGACGACAGCCACCCACCTCCACCACCTCCCGCTCTCGGGCCTCTCCCAGTTTCCTCCCCCTTCTCTCTCGGTCTTTCTCTGCCCTCCCTCCGGCTTTCCGTCACCGCCTGGGCATTTCCGCCGGGAAAAGGCTAGCCCGCGGCACCGCCGGGGTACAGGACGCGAGAAGGGATGCAGCGCCGCCGTGTGTCTTGGAGGAGAAACCGTCCGCGAGGGCCCGGGATCGCCCGGTTTCCTCCCTCTTCCCTTCTCTAATTCTTTCCCAGCTCTTGCTTCTTTCTTCATTTCACATCCTTTTCTCTAGGAACCTCGTCCCCACTGTAGTCTCCAGCAGTGCTTCTTCAGCGCTCTGGAGAGGCATCGGTGAAGTCACGTCTTCCTCAACGACATTGTTTTCCCAGATCTACCATTCTCCAGCAAGCATTCAATGTTTGAGTAAATAAATGAATTCCTTCTAGCCTCACCGCTGCTAATTAGCTGTGGGGCCGTAACATCTCAAATCTCACTTTCAGCATCAGCAAGATAATATGATTGTTCTGCATTATATCAATCCGTGTCCCTTCCAGCTCCAGTACCCTTTACTGCGTTTACCGCAGTTTAGGCAATGTTCTAAGTTGTGCATTCAACAAATATTTATCAAGCAACGCTTGATTCCTTGAAGTGCCGCCAGATTCCTTGAAGAGCAGACGCCAAACAAGCAGATTGCCTCTATTGGAGGCGTGTATTACGGCGCTGAATCCAAGAGCGAGGCGACATCCTGCAAGGGACGGCAAGGGTACCTACCAACCTTGGCATTGCCAACTTCCTAGGTGTGTCATTGGGCAATCGCCAAATCTCCCTGAGTCTCGGAGTCCTCTTCTGTTAAACGGACTCAGTAAGGCCTACTATTTCAGATTCTGAAGATTAAATTTTACAAGTGCCTACAGTGGTACAGTGTGGGAGAAATACGTTAGTTGCCTTTCTTTCTCCTCCTAGGCAACCGTTATAGAAAGCTTTAGAACGGTGATTTGAACTGAATTTCGAACATTCTGCCCAGGCAAAAACTTGAAGCTGCCTGGAGTGGAGGAAAAAAACGTTCTAAGGAATCTTTTTCTGTCCTGTTATGCTTTGTGCCAGAAGACAAATGTGTGAAAGACCATTGTCTGTGGAAAAGCTATATAAATACTCCTATCAAACAGAAATAGGTCACAGGGTAGGAAACAAAACTGGCAGAACTCCCACTCGCAAGAAACTTGTAAATAGCAGCAAACCAAATGAGGAGCAAATCAGGAAAAGGCGATGAAACCATACCGAAGAGAAGGGGTGACTGTGTGATTGTGATACACATTGCAGTCTCCGAAGAGGCTAGATTGTAAAGGTTCAAGGAGGCTGAACTTCAGCTAAACCTAGAAAGCTCAGAGTGAACGTGAGAATTTATTCTCATCATTACAACCTTATGAAGTAGGCGCTATTAATGTTATTCCAGTTAATCAAATGAGGATACTGAGGCAGAGAGGTGAGAGACTGGCCCAAGGTCACCCAGCTGGAGCTGGGAAAGGAAGGTTGGTAGCTCTCCAGGCTGTATGTTCTACTATCACCAATTCTGCCAATAATTTTAAGGCTTTTTAAAAAGGCTCCTGTGCCCCAAGAGTATATGAATATTTTATTATATATTTTATATAAATGTATAAGTGAAATATATAATTTCCTGTAGCTTTTCTACTAAAATCACATTGCAGTACTTTCTTGGGTTATTTTTCTTATTTTGGTAAAACATAACATTTGCCACTTTAACCACTTTTAAGGTTACAATTCAATGGCATTAGAAACATTCAAAATGTTGAACCCTCAGCACTGTGATCTCCAGAACTTTTTCATCATCCAATTAAACTGTGTACTAAACAATGATTGCCTTTACCCCTTACTATACATATACTTTTATGTATTGTGATAAAACTCAGAAGTGCCCTTAGCATGATACCCTAAAAAGTCATTTGATGCTTACTCTAATACTCTTGAGTAATCTGGGTTGATTTAATTCAGATTTGTATTTTCTGATATTATATCATATTTCATTGATTCTAAGATACCATTTTTCCCCCACAGATTAACATTTCTGAAATTCAGTCCCATTTTACAATGAATGAAACCTTAAGATTCAATCAAATCCCCTTAGAATGAGAGCTTATGAGCCAAAGTACTATATTCAAGCTACTTAAAAGTTTTGGTCTCTCCCCACCCTTCAGTTTAGTGTGTGATGATGGTATTCCTTTAATAATTAATTTTATTTCTTCCTGCTTGTAGTTTAAGTAACTCCCACCCTTATTTTTTCTTGATATGTGGAACATTCCCCAAGCTTCCAAAAGTAAAATTTATCCAAAAATGTGAACTCAGGAAAATGTCAGTTTCCTGTATCCATTTCACATCAACTTCATTGTTTTGTTTTCCTGTGTTCTTTTATGCAAATATATGCATATATATTTCTTCTTATTTCTCACGTAAAAGGTAACATATCATATGTACTTTTTTTTGCAGATTTTCAGGAAACTTCTTGTTTCATCACATTTAGAAAGTAAGTCTTTAAGATAACTAACCCACATGATATTGGTTCAAACTGTTCAACTAGTAAAAGTAATAATGACCATGTGTTTATTAAATATTTATTGAATATCTACTTTGTGCTACTTACTACACAAGGCTGAGTATATGGTGGTTTTTAAAATGTTATTTTTAAATATATATTTTCTTGATTATTAGAGTTGTCACATTTTTTTTATCCTGTTTATCCCCTTCCACCCTGTACCCTCCCACCTGCATTCCCCCACCTTAGTTCATGTCTGTGAGTCATACATATAAGTTCTTTGGCTTCTCCATTTTCCATACTATTGTTAAGTGCCCCCAATCTATTTTGGACCTACCATTTATGCTTCTTATTCCCTGTACCTTATTAACCCCACCTCCCGCTGATAACCCTCCATGTAATCTACATTTCTGTGAATCTGTTCCTACTCTAGTTGTTTGCTTAGTGCATTTTTTTGTTT
This sequence comes from Tonatia bakeri, assembly GCA_004024845.1. Classification (NCBI taxonomy): domain Eukaryota; kingdom Metazoa; phylum Chordata; class Mammalia; order Chiroptera; family Phyllostomidae; genus Tonatia; species Tonatia bakeri. The sequence continues at coordinate 45,188 of PVIA01005439.1, forward strand.
TTGTTCCTTTTAGGTTTGGTTGTTGATAGTTGTGATTTTGCTGTCATTTTGCTGTTCATATTTTTGGTCTTCATTTTCTTAGATAAGTCCCTTTAACATTTCATATAATAAGGGTTTGGTGATGACGAACTCCTTTAACTTGAACTTATCTGGTAAGAATTTTACCTGCCCTTCTGTTTGAAATGATAGCTTTGCTGAATAGAGTAATCTTGGACGTAGGTTCTTGCCTTTCATGACTTCAAACTTCTTTCCAGCCCCTCTTGCCTGCAAGGTTTCTTTTGAGAAATCAGCTGATAGTCTTATGGGAACTCCTTGTAAGTAACTGTCTCCTTTTCTCTTGCTGTTTTTAAGATTCTCTCCTTCTTTTTAATCTTGGATAATGTGATTATGATGTGCCTTGGTTCCAACTTCTCTGGGACTCTCTGAACTTTCTGGACTTCCTGGAAGTCTATTTCCTTTGCCAGGTTGGGGAAGTTCTCCTTATGTTTTTAAGTAAGTTTTCAATTTCTTACTCTTTCTCTTCTCCTTCTGACACCCCCACAACTCGTATGTTGGAATGTTTAAAGTTGTCCCAGAGGTTCTTGTTTCTTCATTCTGTTCTAGTTGAATGTTTACTTCTTCCTTCTGGTCGAAATCATTGATTCGAGTCCTGGTTTCCTTCCTGTCATTGTTGGTTCCCTGTACATTTTCCTTTATTTCACTTTTCATAGCTTTCACTTTTTCCTCTATTTTGCAACCATACTCAACCATTTGTGTGAGCATCCTGATTACCAATGTTTTGAACTCTGCATCTCATAGGTTGGCTATCTCTTCATTGCTTAGTTCTATTTTTGGAGCTTTGATCTTTTCTTTGATTTGAGCCATATTTTCTTTGTCTCGGCTCACCTGTTAGTATTAAGGGGAGGAGCCTTCGGTATTTGCTAAGGCAGGGCAATCCAAGTGGCTGTGTCATGGTGCTGTATGTAAGGGAGGAGTCTGAGAGGGAACAGTGCCACTTGCTCAGCTCTGAGCTGGATTCCAGTCACTTCCTCTGCTACTCACAAGCACATTGGGCCCTTCTGGTACTGATTCCCATGTGGGTGGGTTTGTGTACATTCTAGGACCCTGTAGGTCTCTCCAACGAACTCTCCTGTGAGGCTGGGAGTTCCTCCCACCACAACCCCCACAGGTGTTTTCAGTCAGTGGTTTTGAGCCTTTATTTCCCCTCACTGGAACCCTGGGTTGTACGGCCTGTCTCGCTCCCCATTTGTTCCTCCCAGTCTATCACACACAAATGTGGGTCCACTTGCCCTGGACCGCTCCACCTGGGTGCCAGTCTCTGCCCCTCCTACTGTTCTGGATGAATGTTTGTTCTTTAACTCCCTGATTGTCAGACTTCCACACAGTTCAATTTTCTGGCAGTTCTGGTTATTTTTTGTTTTTAAATTTGTTGTTGCCCTTCTTTTGGTTGTGCAAGGAGGCAAAATGTATCTACCCAAGCCTCCATCTTGGCCAGAAATCCTAGTATGTGACTTTAAACTAAGTAGCTTGTAACTAACCTCTGTTGAAAAAACAGGTTTGAAAGGGTTTGAAAAACCCTTTTCAAAACAGGTTTGAAAAACAAAATTCAACTAAGTAAATTTGAAGATCTAATTGACTTTATTAAGCAATTTATAAATTGGGCAGCATCCCATATAGAAACTAGAAGGGCACTTTGAGGGGTTGTACATAATGGAAGATTTTTATAGGAAGGTAGAGCAAGGGAGCTGTTAACAAAGGGATTATTTTAGGGCCAGGACACCTTTTCTTTGAGGGAAGAGAGCGGGAAGTTTTGTTTCTTTTCTTTTTATAATGGAGATTGCCTCTTTTTTCTATCAGAGTGGGAGAGAATCCACAGCAACAAGTTACCTTACTGGTTGATTCAGACTCCATTTCTGGGAGAGGCTGAATCTGCAATTAGATCAGGTCTTAAATCTAGTTTTGGTATCATGAGCTTCTAATGTTTTTTTCCTGTAATGCTCTAATGTATTTCACTGTATGAATTCACTATGTTTTATCCATTTTCCTAATGATAGTACCTGATTTTTTGCTGTTCTGAAGAGTGTAAAGTGGTATTTCATTATAACTTTCATTACCCCTTTCCTAGTTACTTTGAACATCTCATTATAAATTTGTTGACCATTTGGGCTTCCTTTTCTGTGATTTCCCTATTAAAATCACAGGATGCTCAATATTCTCTTCGTTAATTTCAGGGAGTATGTTCTATATATTAATCCCTAGGGGTTTTGGGGGTGAGTAGAAATTTTTGTTGTCAAATCCATTTTATTTTCCTTTTTGTGCTTTTGGGGTCTTATATCATTTCCTACCCCTGGGGTCTGCATTTTAGTTTTATTAGCTCTTGGTATACCTCTGTTCATTGTGTAAAGGGGCCCGACCAAAGATACAATCATTAGGAAACCTCACACACCTGAAATAAGGAACACTGTATAAATTCACTTAACAATTTTCAAAAATGTCAAGGTATAAAAGTCAAGACAGAATATTCCAGACTAAAGGGGTTTTGCAATGAAATATGACATGTAATTCAACCTTGAATCCTTTTGTTACAAGGATCATTATTGGGACAAATGGTGAAAATTATATGGGGTCCCAGGATTAGATGATAATAATGTATTGCTGTTAATTTCCTGATTCTGATGATTGTATTGTTATGTAGAATTTCCTTCTTTGTAGGAAACACTAATGTTTTTAGGAGTAATGTCATCAACTCAGCAACTTACTCTTAAATGGTTCAGAGTAAAAGTTTTTCCAGATTTTTTGTAAGTTTGTGACTATTTCAAAAATAAGTGTTCTTCAGATCCAAATAGAGGTAAAAATCAGTAACCCTTTCCTGAAAACTAGTCATTCTGCAGGAACAGGAGTCCACTTCCCAATTATTTTTAAATAGGAAAAATTATAATGCACATGCCAACCCCGCATTTCCAACCAATTTCCTAAAATGTAACAAAAACATAAGTTATCCATGTATAACAACAAGGTATCATGTTTGAATATAAAATGCTTAAATCATAGCTTTCAGACCACTAGACAATATGGTTTTAATAAATATTACCTTTGTGTATAGTATCCCCTTGCCTATCATAATTAGTTTTACTTGTTTTCCTGCTCCACAATTTTCTTCAATGTGTTCTCATCTGGTATGGGACGCATACATAGCAGGGAAACCAGGGGCTACACATGAAAGGCTGAATGTGGAAAAAAACCTTTAGCACATACAGTAGCTGAGAGAGTTCACATTGAGTATTTGCTGTGATATCAAACACCTGTTTTTGACACTCAGGGCACTTTAAAAAAATGTCTCTGATTGTAACGTTCTATGTATTGGGAAGGTAACAAGACCTCCTATACATCATGTTGTTAAAATATTACATCAAGTTTGGGGAACGTAAATATTTTTTTCTAATACTGAAGTGACTGCAAATATATAAAGCGATATATATCATATGAACTTTGGGTTCTCAAAGTCAAGAATCATTAGAGAAATGAAAATCCAAACCGCAATGATATATCTCACAGATGTCAGAATGCCTACTGTTTGCCAAAAGCAGTAACAAGTGTTGTTGCAGATGTGGAGACAGTGGAACCCTTGAGCACTGTTATTGGGAATGTAAAATAGTGGAACAGTATGGTAGTCCCTAAAAAAAATAAAAATAGAATTATATAATTCAGCAATATCACTTCTGGATATACTTCTCACACATCCAAAAGAATTGAAAGCAAGGTCTTGAAGAGATACTTTTGCACCAGTATTCACAGCAGCATTATTCAAGAGGTGGAAGCAAGCCAAGTGCCCATCAAGGGACAACTGGATAAACAAAATGTGGTTGATATATACACACAATGTGATATTAGTAAGACTTATAAAGGAATGCTACAATATGAATGAAACTTGAGGCCATTACTCTAAATGAAATAAGCCAGACATTTAAAAAAAATACTGTTATTACTTCACTTATGTGACATCTACAGCAGTCAAAATCATGGAGACAGAAAATAGAATGGTGGGTGCTAGGGACTGGGGGCAGTGGGAAAAGGAAGTTGTTTAGTGGATTCAGAGTTTTATTTCTGCAAAATGTAGAAGTTGTGGGAAATAGTGGCACAATAGTGTGACTATGCTTAATGCACCTGAACTGTGCACTTAAAAAGTTAAGATGGTAGATTGTTATGTATATTTCACCACAAAAATAAAAAAAAGTTTAATCAGGAATATGTTCTGTGGGATGTGCCTACAGAATTGGCTCTCTGTATCTGTGGATTCCACCTCCTTGGATCCAACCAGCAATTGAAAATATTTGGGTCAAAAGCAGATCCATTTTTAATTTTTTGAGGTAACTCCATACTGCTTTCCACAGTGGCTGCACCATTCTGCATTCCCACCAACAGTGCAAAAGGGTTCCCTTTTCTCCACATCCTCGCCAGCACTTGATTTATAGGCGTAGCCATTTTGACAGGTGAGAGATATCACACTGTGGTTTTAATCTGCATCTCTCTCATGGCTAGTGACGTTCAGCATCTTTTCCTATGTCTATTGGCCATCTGTATGTCCTCTTTAAAGAACAATCTATTCAAGTCCTTTGCCCATTTTTTAATTGGGTTGTTTTTTTTTGTTGAGTTTTGCAAGTTCTTTATAAATTTTGGATATTAACCCTTTATCAGATGTATCAGTAAATATTATCTCCCATTCCCTGGGTTGTCTTTTTGTTTTTCTTTGCTGTGCAAAACCTTTTTAATTTGATGTAGCCCCATTTGTTTACTTTTTCTTTTGGTTCCCTTGCCTGGGCAGAGATACCCAATGAGATTTTGCTGCCTGTTTTCTTCTATGATTTTATGGCTTTGCATCTTTTATCCATGGAGAATTTATTCTTCTGTGTGGTGTAAAAAGGTGGTCTAGTTTCATTTTTCTGCATCTGTTCAATTTTCCCAACACTATTTATTGAATAAACTATTCTTAGCCCAATGTATGTGTTAACACATACATTGTATTCCTGTTAAATCTTGACTGCGAAGGTGTGATTTTGTTTCTGAGCTCTATTCTGTCCCATTGATCTATGTGTCCTTATGCCAGTACCATGCTGTTTTGATTACTACGGTCACATTATAGTATAGTGTCATAATAGGTAGTGTGATCTCACTTCTGAGAATATATCCAAAGGAACCCAAAACACTAATTTGAAAGAACATAAGCACTCCTGTGTTCATTACAGCATTATTTACAATTACCGAGATTTGGTAGCAGCACAGGTATTCATCAGTAGGGGAGTGGATAAAACCACCAGAGGCCATTTGCACAATGCACTACTACTTGGCCATAAAGAAGAAGAAAATTTTACCCTTTGGGACAGTATGGATGGACCTGGACAGCATTTTGCTAAGTGAAATAAGTCAGTCAGAGAAAGACAAATACTATGTGATTTCACTTTTATGTGGAATCTAATGAACAAACTGAATGAGCAAAATAGACACAGACTCACAGAAAGCAGGATGACAGCTAAGGTGGGGAGAGGTTAGGGGGTGGAGGGACTGAGCAAAAAGGAAAAGGACTCATGGACACAGACAACAGTGTGGTGATTGAGAGGGGGTAGGGGGTATAGCAGACTAAATGGTAATGGAAAAAAACCTTTCAGAAACAAAAATCACCAAATCAGTGTTAAAAAAGTACCTTTGGGAAAAAAATGTTTTTGCTAGCATGTACTTAGGCCTAGGATGTTTGTGTCAACACTGAACATGTACAGATTTTTGTCATTATTCGCTAAACAATTCATTATAACAACTACTGACATAGCATTTACATTGTACTAGGCTATCTTTTTTCAAAAGACTTTATTTTTAGAGAAAGGGGAAGGGAGGGAGAGCAGTAGAAAACATCAATGAGATACACTGATTAGTTGCCTTTCACATTCCCCCAACTGGAGACCTGGCCCAAAACCCAGGCATGTGCTCAGACTGGGAATCAAACAGGCGACCTTTTGGTTTGCAGGCCAGTGCTCAATCCACGGAGCCACACCAGCCACGGTACATTTTATTAGGTATTATAAGTAATCCAGAAATGACTTAAAGTATGGGGAGGATGCACATAGGTTATATGCAAAATCAGCATTTTATATAAGGGACTTGAGCATCTGTGGATGTTGGTTATCTATGGGGGATCCTGGAACCAGTTCCCTGTGAATGCTGACAGATGACTGCACTTCTTTTCAGTTCTGTGGCAAACCCAGAGTTGAGCCAAAAGAAAATGCAATGCCAAGTACTATGTTAGACTGGTATCTTGTCAAGAATATGGAAGATATTTCTTTATCAACTTAAATCATTCCATGGAAGATGGAATTATACTTTCCCATAATACATTCACCCATACATACAATGTCAGTGGAATGTTTTAAGGTATAATATATTCATGTGTCTCTTCTACCTAAAGACCTTACTCTCACCTTTTCACCATGTATAACTCAGATTGTTCAAGACTGACTTAGGGTTGTCTTACTCTTCTTAGTATTCCTAAATCCAGCAGGATTTAAGAGGAAAGATTTTCTTCTTAAGACCTATAACATAACACCAAGCACAGAATCTATCACACTATTTATCTCACTTTACTTTAATGGTTGGTTTCTTGCATGCTCTCTCACTCCACACAGAATATAAACTCCTTCGCAGCCAGAAATGCCTCATGGGTTTTTTTCAATCCCAAATGTCCATCATACTGCCGAGTGTGGCAACAGAAGGTGCTTGTTACATATTTGTTGTTCATAACTGGGTAGTGTATTTACATGGAATGGAATAATAGATCGATGGATTTTAATTCTCTATAAAAACAAGCGAATGATGATCACTCCTAATCTTTAATCATTTTTGGATTTTTGAACTCTATCAAAAAGAAACACTCTTCAGGAGATATTATTCACTCATAGGTTATTTCCACTTTGCTCTTTGAATGAGTACCATCAAGGTTACAGAGGAGAAACTTTTTCGTCATTGCATGTTTCTGGATCAAGAACCCAGAAAGCAGGGTAAAAAAGTTAGTTTTTAGTCTATTCTAATATTTTGCCCTGAAAATTTATTGGAAGAACACAAAAGCAACATAGCTGGCTCAGCAGGTTCTATGTGCTCATATTCAATACATGGTGTATTTTGAAATAGTTTTGTTTTTGTATAGTTGAGTGTAAGAAAGGTTAAGGGTGTAGTTCTAGGAATCTCACAGAAGTTAATGGTCTTGGGATAGTTCTCAAAATAATGAGGAATGGAAGAGAGCATGTCTCTCATAGGTGACACAGAACAGAATAAGCTTCAGGATAGTACTTGAAGAGATACAGTAGAGACAGAGTCCATTTTGAGGGAAGTGATGTTTTTGTTAATATTCAGGCATAGTATCAAAAACACCTTGGTTGGGAATCAGTGGGTTAGGAGTCATGAGTGATTTAATTTAGCTAACTCCCAATATGGAAAACACATGCATTTCTTACTAAAATAATCTTAGCTAAGAGCAGGATGACAGCTAAGGGATGCGGGGAGGTTAGGGGGTGGAGGGATTGAGCAAATACAAAAAAAAAAAAAAGACTCATGGACATGGAGAACAGTATAATGACTGTCGGGTGGTGGGTATAAGGGAACTACATGGTAACGGAAAAATATAATAAAAAAGTAAAATAAAATGAATGCAAAAAAATAAAATAAACTTAGCCAAAGAACTAGAAAATTTGTATGCACATATGAGGGGGTGCCCAAAAAACCCTAGAATTATCTTCAGGAGGGTAGGCCATTTGTAGTACAGGCTTCCCACACTAGGTGAACATTCTAGGAACCCATCTTACCAGTGTACCTGCTAGTGGTGTTGTGAGAGGCTGCATTTGGCTTTGGTGAAATTTTTTTGGAAGACTCTTTCAATGCATTTGCCTATTTCATGATGGGTCATTGATGAGTGTACCCACCCACACCGTGCTGAGTGTCCAGCAGTTTTTTATGAAAATATAATCTTTATTATATTTTTCCCATTACCATGTGGTCCCCTTTAACCCCCCTACCCCCAGCAATCACCACACAAAAAAATGGAATGCTTCATGATTTGCGTGTCATCCTTGCACAGGGTCCATGCTAATCTTCCTGGTATCTTCCCAATTTGTGTGTGTGCCGCCGAAGAGAGCCCTGCTCAACAGTTTTTGACCAAAAGCAGAATGACCCCTGTGCCCTACTGGTGTGACTTTTTGTGTTTCCCCGGATGAAAAATGCCCTCAAAGGGAAACATTTTGCTCATGTGGAAAAAGTGAAATAAAAAAAAAATGGTCAGAAGCACTAAAAGGCATCAAAATCAACTGTTCAAAACTGTTTAGAGCAGTGGAAAAAATGTTTCAATAAGTGTATTGCATCAAATAGAGAGTACTTTGAAGGTGACTGGAGTCTAAACATGTAAGAATAAATACACAATTTTTTAATAAATAAATTCTGGAGGTTTTTGGGTCCCACCTCATAGAGCAATTCAAATCAAACATGCAAACATGCATGTTTCTTAATCAAACATGCAAAAATCTCAAACTACTTTACTGCTATTTGCACATTCTAATTTTAAAAGAAGGGATTATATATCAGGTACACAAGTTGTTTGGAATTAAAAAAGCAGGTAATACATCAAAGGAGAGAGATTTAAGACAGATCTTACATTCTTTTCAAACAAACAATACTGAAAACTATTAACTGATCTTCACAAAAATGACTTATGCAAAAGTATCTTAAAGGGCCTTCTGAATGAGTGCATTTATCAAGTAAGCAAATACTTCCCTTTACAAGCATAGTGTCAAGATTAGTTGATGCACACACGTAAATAAATAAAATAGCATACTTTCAGCACAAGTCAGATGTTCAACAATTGCTGACTGAACGTAAATACAATCTCTAATCAAACGTAACCAATTGACTAGACTGCCTTCCTCAAAACAAATTCTAACATTTTTTAGAAATGACTGTCATAGACTTAAATTATTCTTACCAAATAAAAAAAGACTATAAAATAAAAGGAGTTACAAATCCTAAGATAAATGCAGTTTCCTGTGATGACAAATTAGAATGCAGTGTAATTTGAGACAAACTGTTCCACAGGATAGTTCAAAGGAGACTTCTAACAAATGCCGGAGGGATTCTGTAATGTTTTTAAGTTTCAGAAATAAGATAACAATAAAGTGGGCAGTAGAGCTTCCATTCCAAGAAATAAAAAGGATTTATATCCTTACAAAATTTTCCTGTCTTAATCTGTATTGAATTCTTTTAAATCTTATTTCCACACTGCATTACTAATCAACCCCTTACCTTCTCAGTTTCATTAGCAGCTGTATCTGCCGTCATTGCTCTTAGAATTGCATTAGAACCAATTTAAAATTGTTTTATAAAAATATTTTTCCCTCCACAATCCTTTTTCAAGCTGCATGAATTGGGGGTTTATCATGTACTCAGAAAATATTAATATTATATAAATTAAAATAAAGCTAAGGCTATAAAAAAGATTTAATATGCCTGAATACAATTTTTTTTCCCACTTTAAGTTACCCCCACTGAAAAGGACATGAGGCCTTACTCTCTTTGGAAGACTTAAAATCAAAAGTAATTCTGAATGTGTATTCAGATTTTACAAGTATGTACCTCCAACAACTTAGAAGTTGACATGATATGTGCTTCGGTAAACTCTTTGTCACAAGGCTCAAAAAGGATGTAATGACGACAAATGTTGGTGTCAAAGATATATAGGAGGACACTGAAACTGTTCTACAACTTGCTAAAATTTAGTCAGTATTTTAGTGTAACATACAATTGACATTTAAAACTTTCATGTGTATATCTCTAAAAGCTTATGTATTTTTTACTAAAAACCTTTTCTTTGGGGAATCGTCATTGGGAAAGTGAGGGCATAGCCTTATATTTTTGACTAGATTCAGAACTCAAATTTTAGAGACATTTTTATGTTATGCATATTAATGGAAGGTAGAGTAATATAATCAAAATATAAGAATATGAAAATTAGGTTACCTCCTCAAAGAGACCTTCCCAGAACATCTCAGCCTATGTATCATCCAGTCATTTTTTTAAAAAATGTATTTTATTGATTATGCTATTACAGTTGTCCCAATTTTTTCCCCTTGGCTCCCCTCTGCCTGATATCCCCTTCCTTACAGAAATCTACCCCCCTCCCCAGCAGTTCATGTCCAATGGGTTGTGCATGAGTTCTTTGGCTTTTCCATTCTCTATACTATTCTTAACTTCCCTCTATTTTGTACCTACCAATTTTTATGCTTTTTAATCCCTGCACCTTTTCCCCCATTCACCCTCTCCCCCCTCAGCTGATAATCCTTCAAATGATCTCCATACCTATGATTCTGTTCCTGTTCTAGTTTGCTTAGTTTTTTTTTAGATTCAGTTGTTCACAGTTGTGAATTTATTCCACTTTGTTTTGTTTTTCACATATCACTCATGATGTGAAATGAATTATTTACATGTTTATTACCTGTCTCTGTTGACTAGAATGAGAACTGCACCGAGGCAGGGACTTTGGCTTGTCTTATGAAACTGAATGCAGTAATGAAGTTTGTAAGCATGAGGGGAAAGGAAGGAGGCAATGAAAGCAAAAGCAGGTGGAGTGGAGGGAGGGCTCCAGCAGTTTATTTAGTCTCTACGTCAGGTCTCTGTGGGATGGGTGGGTGTTCATGTAATGGGTATATCTAAACCCAGGACTATCCACATATTTGCTCATTCCTCAAGATACACAAAAGGAACCTACCCCCCTCCCCAAAACCAGATAAATCCTGGAATTCAGTTTATTCAGATAATTCTTCTTCAAGTTCCAAAACAATAGTATTACAACCAACCAGGGATTTTTGGTGTATAATGCTAGCTCAATTTTAAATTTCTTCAATTTTTATTTTTAGAACCAAACACATGCTTGAGGAGGAAAATACTACATTTTTTCATGGTCCGTTTCAAAGTACAGATTTCTAAGTATAACTGAATATTCAGATAAGATTATTTTCATTTTTTTAAAAGATTTTATTTATTCATTTTTAGAAGAGAAAGGGAAGGAGAGAGAGAGAGAAACATCAATGTGTGGTTGCCTCTCACATGACCCCCACTGGGGACCTGGCCTGTAACCCAGGCATGTGCCCTGGACTGGGAATCGAACCAGCGGCTACTTGATTTGCAGGCCGGCACTCAACCACTGAGCCACACCAGCCAGGGCAGATTATTTTCATTTTTTTTTTGAAGAAATTCAAACTTATGAAATAAAAATATCATGAAGACAGTATCAGTATCAACAGAATCTGAAAGCTGTTTAAAGAAAGCATCTTTAATTAGAATATTTAACTTTTGGTTTACCTAAAAGAAACATTTTTAATAATAAATTTGTAACATATTTTTATAACCAAACACAAATCAAATGGCTGAGGCAATGTCATTTTTTGAATAACAGTTAAGATTATTGCTTTAATACCTGTTTAAGTGTTCTGATTTTTACACACTATTTTCAAATAAAACTATATGGACAAAAATATATGTGATCTTGATATTGCTTTAGTTCTATAGCATTTTTTCAAATTCCTTTCTTTTGTTTGCAGTTCTTTGCTTGACCTTCCCCTTTTAAAGATCTGTTTGTTAGAGAAGAACCCTAAGTATTCTGAATTCTATTGTGTTCAGTTAATGTGGCTAAAGAAACTTATCCTGGGGATTATTAGTGCTTTCTAAATTCAAAATTTACTCTACAGTAGTTATAGCTGAATTACACTCTGTTTGGAGACCTGTGCTAGATAACAGTTTGCTAACTTAAAAAGTTTGAGAGAACACTGAAGGTTAGCTATCTGTGCAAATCTATTACCATGTTTTAGGGCCTGCTAGCACACGAGAAAATGCTATCTAGTTGTGAGAAATCTCACTGAAATCTCACAGTGAACAGGAATAGTTGTTGGTGGTCAGAGAGGTTTCTGAAGATCACAGTTATGTACTATACCCTGTTGTTCTACAATGGTTATCATTAAGACATTTTTTACTTTTGTGCATTATTGAAAAGGAAAAAAAAGTGTGACCTCAGCACTAAAAAACTTGTATTTATGCTACATTATTTAAATAATTAAATAACACAAAACTAGTAGCATAAGCTAAAGACATTGTTCCCTATTATTGGTCACAAAATCGTCAAAAACTGTTTAAATTATGAAATACAAATACAAAAGATAATATTGTGGAAAAGGCTGTTATAAAAAAGATGTGAAATGTGCTTTAATTTCAAAATAATGAAATAAAACTGCTTCAAACATTTTTAAAATTTCTACTCAACAACACCGAAAACATGTAAAACTATTACAATACAGTTTTATAAATAAAATTCAGAAAATATTGATTTAAAGCAATTTGCCATGCTGGACATAGTAAAATTGTAAACTACATAAATAAAATATCAAGAATTATACAATTATTGTCCTGACAACCAATACAAGTAAAAAGAATTCTATTCTGATCTAAGTCAAATGGTATAACACTATCATAAACAATGTACAAAAAATATTAGAAAGAAATTCTTAAGATTTTACTACTTTTGCTTAACCTTAATCACAGTAAATGTCACATTTAACCCTCCTCATTCTATTAGAATAATCTCAAAGAAAATCTTTATATAACTAAATAGCTGCGATAGGAACATTTCAAAAAACAAATTTCAAAGAATCATGTTTCCAGTGGCTAGGTGGATACTGCAAATAGCCTAGTTCAGAGTTCACTAAAATAACTGCATGGGAATACTTATGGTATTTTAGATGTCAGAAACTGATTTCCCACTGCATTGTATGATATGCTTTGTTGCAGTTAAAAATCGTATAAAATGCTATATGATTGATATTTCCTACCACACTTATATATATTTAAAATGTTAACATAAAAAGTATATAAGTAAAAATACTTGAAAAAACTTGTAAATCTCTCCTTTATTTCAGTAGACAGAAAACTGTTTCAACGTCCTAGATGAAAGGGCTCTTGATGTTGCCATGGAACTGGAAGAAAAAACAAAACACAAAGATTTGAGAAAGTTAATGATGCAAACTAATGGCACATAATATAGTACAGTGGAGAGGCCTGAGTTAAGTTAAAGCGAAAGAGATCAAAGTTTTAATCACACATCTGCCCTTCACTTGCCATGGGATCCTGAGAAAGTGATTTAAGCCTCCCTAAGAAGTTTCTTCATCTGCAAAAGAACAATGGTTTCTTATCTCTCTCAGGCATCTTGTGAGAAATAACTGGAATAAAGGACATAATGTGTCTGGAACACTGGGCTCCCTCAGTCCCTTCCTTTAGTTCCATTTATGGTGTTGAGCAAGAGCATCATGACCCACCCAGCAGGTGGGCCGCAGGGATTTTCACATTAAGAATAAAGTTCCTGTAAGTGTGTGAGGTAATCTCCACGTATTATTTGCACTCATGGAAACTAAATGATGTGCTTATGTATCACCTCCTAATTTTTTTAGAGTCACTTTTGGATACTATAGTAAGTAATCAATCACTTCTCCTTTTTTTTCTCCTTTTATTTTCACTCAACTAATATAACCAAAGAGGTAACAATTAAAAATTTTGAGAATCAAAGCTGAACTTGATTCCAGAGATATCTTTTTTAGCATCACGACAATTTAATAACATTATTATTTTTTAAAAGACTTTATTTATTTTTACACAAAGGGAAAGGGAGGAAGAGAGGGAGAGAAACATCAATGTGTGGTTGCCTCTTGTGTGCCCCCTACTGGGGGACCTGGCCCGCAACCCAGGCATGAGCCCTAGACTGCGAGTTGAACCAGCGACCCTTTGATTTGCAGGCCGGCACTCAAACACTGAGCCACAGCAGCCGGGGCTAAGAACACTATTAAGAACACCAGAAAGTTCAAACTACAAGAATCTTTATGAAACAGTTACATTCAAGATATCTGCTTTAATTAATAGGTTTGCCACATCTATGCTTGGTGTATTCATCACCACAGCACAAGGAGCAGCAGCAGCAATGTATCAGATTAACCCAAAGGGATTATACAGTCCCCAGACCTTCCTTTAGAGTGTTTTCCAGATTGTTTTTTGGTGAAAAATTCCCAGTCCTGTTTAAATTCATTTGGTGGGGCAGAGAGGGAAGGAAAGATACACAGATAACTGCAACATCACACAACATTCAGATGCCTTATCATGTTGAGAAGTATACACAAACAGTACTGAGGGAGAACAGTTCCAAATTCAATGTGGCTTGCACACAGAAATGAAAGCGGTGGGAAAGGAGGGTATATACATAGGATTGTGAAGGACCCTGCACTCCAACCTAATTTGAATTTTATCCTATAGGTGTTAAATGCCAGTGTCAGCTCCAATGCAAAGGTGCCCCTGTGGCAGATTTTTTCCCCCCTTGTTTGTGATGCTCCTTTAGGTCAGGTGTTATTCCTTTTTTCTCTCTTAAAATTCATTTTTAAATTATAGTTGACATACAATATATTAGTTTCAGGTGTACAATATAGTATTTATAAATTTATATACCCCAGGAAGTGATCACAGGAAGTCTTAGTAACCATCTGTAACTGTACACAGTTAATATGATATTGACAATATTCCCTATGCTGTCCTGATTAGGTTTTTTCCTTAGAAATAGAACTATGTTAATAGGCTGCTATTTGTTCAAATTAGACAAATGATATGAATTAATTCAATTAATTTTTCTACTTAATAATTTGTAAGGAAATGCAGGACTGAGACACAATCCTTGAATTTAAAAGAAATTCTCTTACATTTCTCTGGTTAAGACATGAAGAGATTAACTTCATTAACAGTATATTTTATTTCTAATGGTAGAATGCTTGGATGTTAGTGAATAACTAGTTTTTGCAGAATCACTAATAATTGCTTTAAAATTATGCTTTAACTCTGATAAATGTACATTTCCATTTAATTTAAAAAATCTATACTATAATAATTATATTTTACAAATAGAATTATATTCAAGGAAAAAATTTTCAAGTTCCAATGGCAAAATACCAAGTTGTTCTATCAACACATCTTAACTCCATTTTCACTTCTGCCAAGGTGGTATATTAAAAATACAGAAGAACAGTAACTGCTTTATCTGACTGAAGTTCCTTTTTCCACTTGTTTTTTTTAATTCTATTTTTCTCCATTTATTAAAATAATGTATATGTTCTCAGTAGAAAAATATAGAAAAACACTTCCTATGCACCCCAAACTTTATCACTCAGAGGCAGACAGGTTGAAATGTCGGTGTACTTCAATTCAATATTTCTATGCATTTCTTTGATTACATAGGTAAATTTATATGATATAGCTTTAAAAACTGTCATTAAAAACTTTAATAAACCCTTTAATTGTCAAAGTATATTTCATGGTATGAATTAATTATAATTTTCTTAATGATTCCTGAAATAGTTTTGTTGAACATACTAGTGATGTTAACAATTCTTTCCCCCCATCTTTAACAACATATCTGACAACATAACTTAACTCTACCTAATATTTGAACAAGTCTACAAATCTGCACAGAAATATGACTGCTATGTATCATCACTTATAAATTCTATTTATATAAATATATGAATATGAAAGTAAAAACTCAATGCAAGCATTAAAACTTGTGAAACTCACCATAAGTCCAAAGAACTTGTGGAAGCACACCTAAATCAGGAGGGTAAGGGTATGCAGCTTGTGGTAGCAGCTGATAGGAAGCACACTGAGAAAAAGCTGGCTGCTGAACAATGGAAGAAACAGGCATCTGAGATGGAAAATACCTATTTGCTGGCATAAGGCCATATGCTCGTGGCTCCCCAGGGAAGCAACCAAAATATTGAGAGAGTAAAAGATTAGAATGCACATTTTGGATAGTGCTTGGAACTGCAGTCAAGATCTCAGAAGAAGGTGGCTGTACTTCAAATGATGTTATGCCTTGGTATGTCTGGGTAATGAAACTGCCATTGCTACTGCTGTAATGACAAACATACCAAGCACAGGAAGGAGATACAGTTCCAAATGAGTGTTCAGAAGAATTATATATTGGGGTACATGCAGCCTGTGGAAGCTCATTCCAATGTGTGGCAGCATTCTGAGTTAGGACTTTAGAATTTTTCTTCTTCTTTTGTTCAGAAGAAGAATTTTTATTATTCTTTTGTTCTGCTGTTTGACTGACATTAAGGGTTATGTTCTCAGATGTTTCAACAGGTACAGTGCTCAGATTCAATGTATCCTTCACATCTTTTTCTTTTGACTCAGTTTTTGCAGGCTGTGTTTCACTTATTTGTTGAAGAGGTATTTTGTTCTGGATAAATATGGGTTCTGGAGATTTAGTGCCTGTAGAATTTTTAATAGATGAATTTAATATTTCATTATCTTGAAGTTCAAAGACAGTGCCATTCATTTCTAAATTGGCATGGATATCACTCACATGACAGAAAATAGGCTTTGAGGGCACTAATGCATTAGACAGAAAAGTAGCATCAGTTCCTGGTTTTATGTCTGAGGGATCTGGGGAATTGTTAAGAAGTTTCTTCTGTGAAGGTGTTTCATGGTCTTTTGAAAAGGTTCCATGTACACTTTTTTGGTAACAAAATGCAAAAGAAGAACAATCTTTCTTATTACTTTTTGTTTCAGCAGTACTAAAATTCACAGTGCTTTTCTTCATGCTATTTACCTTTTCCTGATGTCCAGTGAATTCTTCTGAAGTATCAGATGAAATATTGGTTAAATCTATTTTTCCCCCCGACTTCAACATGCAAGTGTCTTTTAGTTTCTTTAAAGGTAAAGGTGAGGCAGGTAGTGATCTTTGCATTTCAATCTTTTTTGGAGATCCATAGTTTCTTTTCAGATTGCCAGATGAACTTGGTCCTATTTCACTTTCACTTCCAGGATGAGACCTTGTGGTCCTATTAAGTGTAACATGTGATAAAATCATTTTAAATATACAGCTGAAAAATTTTAATGTAAATATATTTGAAATTTTTATTCAAGAAAAGAGTTCTTACGATTAACATTTTTTCTCTCTATTAGCTGTGTACAAGTAACGTATTTCCCCAGCTTTACTACCTTGGTTTGAATCTAGATACTTTTTCTACAGAAGGTGGTATACTCCACATTTCAAATGTATATTTTAAAAATATACAGAGCTTCCAATCTTGTAAAAACTTATTTTATGCTTTGGGTATTTCCTGATAGAGATCTTTAGAAATAGAAAACCATTGTTACTTGATTCTTTTAGTGTAGATTCTAATTCATATGCCTCCAACCCATTGACAATATTCCATACTTAACACATGGCTACACATCTAACTGGTGAACTACCAAACATGCCCTGCCCCTCCAAGGTCTTCTGTTACCATTAACAACTAAGATTTTGTCTGTTCAAAGTGGAGAACAGAAGAAGCAAACCTCCAAAATTCCTTGCTAATTTAATATTCTTGCCATTTCTACATAAATGTGGACAGTTTCAAACAGACTGAAGGAAGCATCCATTATGGGAATGTATAGAACCAAACAGTTAATACAGGTCCCCAAGGTAAATGTATCTTTTGGTGTGTCTCATCAAATTATTTTAATTACATCTGGAAAAGAACATGCTAAAAAGAAGAAAGTAACCACTCCTCAATAGTCAAGCGAAATTAATCTTTCGCCTTGAATTTGTATTTTCCACTTATGCAATTAAAAGTTCCACATTTTGCCCTGGCTGGTGTAGCTCACTGGATTGAGCGCGGGCTGCGAACCAGGCATCGCAGGTTCGATTCCCAGTCAGGGCACATGCCTAGGTTGCAGGCCTTTTCCCCCAACAACCGCACACTGATGTTTCTCTCTCTCTCTCTCTCTCCCCCTCCCTTCCCTCTCTAAAAATAAATAAATGAAAAAATCTTAAAAAAAAAAGAAGTTAAAAAAAAAAAGTTCCACATTTTACTTAATCCAGCTTCCTTCAGAAGCACTTTAATTGACAACTACATTGCCATCTAACCCCATGTAATACTTTGACATAGTTTCCAGAAAGTACAATTTTGACTTGATCACATTTCCAATGATGTTTCAGTGATGTCCCACCTGACTGACAGTTGCCTGGGTCGTCTGTCCTTTCATGTATTTTCTTAGAGGGTATTCTTCTATGAAGCTAACACCCTTTATTAACCTTATTATTAATTTTCCTGCTAGGTAAAACCAAATTTGATTCTTTGAGTGGCGAATACCATCCATACTTAGTTACCCAAACCAAGATGATTATAGAACTTGTTTATAGGTTATTCTTCCAACAGCCTATTCCTTTTTATACCACTAAATAACTATTCAAATATGTGCCAGAAAATAAAATGCTGCACATAAAGGAGTAAAACCAAGTAAAACATAAATGAGGGTGTATTTTTGTATATTATTTTCCTTCATAAAATGAAAAGATGGAAGAAAATGAAGCTTATCATAAACTGATAATCTTAGTGAGCTGAATAAGACGAGTGATAGTCAACAAGTCCAGTGGTGGCACTTCACGTCAAAATAAGAAAAATATCAACAATGTAGTGAGATTTTCCTAAAAATAATCCAGTTTCAAGAGTTAGGGTTTCTTTTGAAATCACATTCTGCGTATATTATAGTGTTAAACATCCTTTAATGAAACACTGGTGTGTTTATGTGTGTCTATGACTAAACTTCCACTTAGTAATGTAAGTTGGCAATATATATCTTTTTAGCCAATTTTGAAATGAAATGGTTTCTAAAGTCTACAAGTTTAAAAAAATCTAATCACTTGTCCTATTCTTTTAAGCCATTTTTAGTAACATCTGTCATAAGCACCATCAGTTTTTTAAGTAATATCTGTCAAATACGACTTTTACTCTTTTATTATTAAAATGTCACTCTTTTCTAAGTCCTGGCTGACTTACAACTTCTAACTGTACTCAGAATCTCCTTTCCATCTTTTTAAAAATACATTTCACAGGACACTATCCTTCAATACTTACAGAATAAAGGTCATTATCTTAAGCCTTACTTAATAAACCGCATAATCTCAAACCTCCTCCCTCTTTAGATTACTCTTGTCCCCTAAATTACATGTATGACCCAACACAGGTATACATAAATAAATGGTCTAGTCTTGCTCCTTAGTACATGCTCAGTTTTGTTTAGTTTTTCTTCAGATACAGCTGACAGCAACTCCTACCTTGGATGCTTGAACGTTGCCTTTTCTCTGTTGATTTTTTTGACTCCTTTCTCGTTAACCTAAGTTTAAAAGATAAAAAGTAAATCTGCATTGGTGATGGTTTAAAATACAGTATAAATATTTATTATCTTAACAGCAGATATTTGCAGTAACTAGTTGTCATCTAAAATGCACTAACACTACACTCATTAATGATCCTCCCCTTCAAAAAGCAGTCACTCTGCCAGACTTCCCATATTTCATTAATGTTTGGAGACACTTAAAAGAAATTTGCAAAATTATTATTCTCATATTTTATAACAAATCTTTGATTCCATTTTACCACTGCTCCCTCTTTTATACTTTTTAGTAATCTAGTCACTAAGCCCCACTGTAAGTAGTACCTGCCAAACATGGATTTTCCTTTCTTACTCTGTAAAACAGCACCCTTTTCTAAGCCCTGGATGACTTACTCCTTAGTACTCAGAATCTCTATCTTTAAATCATTGAAAATACATGTTTCACAGGATACTAACCTTCAACATGTAGAGAATGAAATTCTAACTCCTTAGGACATTTCATAATCTGAAACAATCTCCATCTTCACCTTGTCCACTAAGTTAAATTTTTCATTCCACTTACTTTTAAACTTATTTCTCAAGATAGGTCATTGAGCATTGAGTCTTTGCTCATGTTACTTCCCTAACTTAAGATACCTTCTTCACTTTTATAATCATCTGGTAACATTTTTTTTTACCTTAAGGCAAGGCTTTGTGTTATTCCATGAAATCAACACATATACCTTCCCCCTTTGTTTTGTTTTTGTTGTTGTTATTGTTCTTAATACTTACAACACCTTTTCAGTATTACCCTCTTTTTACTCAATGTGAAATACACAACTTGTGTTCTTGTGTTTTGGAAGTATGTTTATAAAGTGGTTGTTTATTATGCATTTTCCTAGAAACAATGTTTAATACCTAATGATTAGTTTCCTAGTCGCTATAGCTTGTGAATACAGTTAGAGTAAGCTGAGGAAAAAAATCCTACTTTTCATTCTGCATATTGGTTTTTCATCACTTCTGAACTGAAAATTCTTGAAAAATTTTAAGATAAGCCTCTGAGAGCATACAACAGAGGAACTTGTTAGCAGAGACTGCCTGACTTTACATCTGGGTTCTCACATTTAATAACCCTGTGACATTGAGAAAGCTATTTAACCTTTTTGTGTCTCAGTTGCCTTACCTTTTTTTTAATTAAAGATTTTATTTATATTTAGAGAGAAGGGATGGGATGAAGAAAGGAAGGAAGGGAACATCTACTGATTGCATCTTGTACGTGCCCAGACCAGAACCGAACCCTGGCATGTGCCCTAACTGGGAATTGAATTGGAGACCCCTCGCTTTGTCGGATGACACCTGACCAACCCAGCCATACTAGCGAGGGCTCAGTTCCCTTAACTATGAAAAAGAAAATAACAGTGTCTATATCATAAGGCTTTTGTGAATAATAAAGAGTTAATACACATTTGTATAACAACAGTACCAAGAACACAAAAAATGATGTATAAAATTTGTTACAGGAAATATGTTTATGCAGGACATCTAACACCTTCATAATAATCTATTTAAAAACATCTGTCCTATTTCTCCATGTGGATAATGGTCAAAAACACAGGCTCTCTTAGGCAGTTTTTAATATTCACTACATTAACCATGTAGACTTGTTACATAAAAGCTACTCAATGAATACTTTGTCATTCACTTAACTCACATGCATAATGTTGGACTTCCCCTTACGAAGCACTTAAAATTAACATAATTCCAATAAATGTTTTTTCTAAGTTAAATAATTTAATATGTACATTTGAAAGACATTTGTAAGGTATCTCATAATGAGATATTATATATGAGATTATCATTTATATTTTATAGATAATATAAATTATTGAATCCAATGCTTTAGTAAATTCCTTTTGCAAGGCATATGTAAACCATGATCAATTTTTACAATTTGGCTAACTAATTTGCCTAACAACTAGACTTGTTCTCAAAACTACGTAGATTTTGTTTTAAAACGTTTGTTACCTTTTGTTTTTTACAACTGGGAACGGTAGTGTTTTTCTCTTGTTCCTGAGAGTCTTGACATTTGTCTACAGTGATATGTCGTTTTTTAGAAGAATTTGAAGCATTTTTTATCATGTACTCTGAAATTGAGGGTACCGTCATACAAGTACTGGATTTATTGATATTCCTCCTAGGTTTTACATGAACATTCATTTCTTCGTCTCTCTTTAGTTGGAAAGTGTTCTCTCTGTTATGCAGCATTTGGCATAGGATGAAGGAAAGGGTTAATTCAGCATTCTTTGCACATACTATCTTCATATGTTCAATAGTTTTCATAACTTTCACAGTATGGGCCATTTTCCCTAAATCTTTCTTTGAGGCAGCCAATAAATTTTTGAGCAGTGTAGAAAACTGATTATAGTTGTATTCTAACTGTGTCATAGTGCTTCCATAATTTATAGATGCTATACATGGCACAAAGTCAATGTATGTGGAAATGGAATACTTAGACTTTTTTAGAAGTTTCTTAATTTCTTCAAGTTCTTCAAGTTCTCTTGAGAACAAATGAAGGGCATATGAGCAATTAATAGCTTCATTATATTTGTAGGTAATATCCAAATCTTTCTTAAGTTCAGAAATAGCAGTCTCTACCACTTTCCAAAGCGGATCTGTTGAGTTCTCTTTAAGAAATGAAAAAGAAGCCATTTTTTCTTGGCAGCGAACAAGCTCAGGAAGAAGTGACATATCAAACCAAAGCATACCTCGAAATCTTTGTTTATCTAGTTTCTTTGCCATTGAGTTTTTAAGAAAGTGAACTGTTTCTGAGAGCATGGCTATTTCAATATATGTTTCAGTGGCTGCAGGTTTTAAAATTATTGCCTCATGGTTGTGGTTTTCAATCACGTCCAAAACGTTTTCTTCTGTGATAAACATATCATCCCTGTTATCCTCTTGTAGCATCTGGAAGTATTTTTTTAAAACTTCTAAGTGATCAGTACATCTCAAAGTGAGTTCCTGTAATTTTTTAAAGTCTGCAAATTTAGCTTGGTCCAATATTTCACTAATACAACAGATATCTGGGTGTGAAGTTGAAGTACTATTAAGCCTGCAATTTTCTATGTTAATTTTTGCTTTGTTTATTAGATCAACTGACTTCCTGGAAGCCATTATAGTATTATCCTCAAACCCAATATTGGAAACTTGTTCACTGCTTAAATCTTTAGACAATGTATCATGTATCTCTTGTAATTTAGAAAAAGAATGTTGATTCATCTTGAGTAGTGTTCCTTTGTTCTTCTGTCCTGAGTACTTTTTGCTGAAAGATTGTTTCTTCTCTTTCCAAACAAGACTTTTTGCAGCATCAAAAAAGATATGTTCCAGACCAAAAAGAGATATATTGATACCTACTGCCTCACTGCTCTTGATAAAATTAACTTTTGAGGAGATCATTTCAATGATAATCCACAAATGGTCTCGTTTTCCTGGATAGGAATCAACTTTAGGAGAGTCCCCATACATACTGATTAGCTTTAAAGTGCTTTTTCTTAAGGTTTCTAGGTCTGCTAAACTATCTCCGAAGTTAACTCCACAGGTAAATGGAACAGAAAGAGTAAAGTCAAAACAATCAGAACAATGCTTCAATATTGCTTCACACTCTTTAATCTGTCGTTTGCATTTTAAGAATGCATAGTATGAATTGTTTTCCTTTTGGGTGTCTCCTAATAATTCAATTAATTGATTGTGATAGTTCTGCAACTCACAGAATGCATTATATTTTAGCCTTCCTTGAAAAGCAGGATAGAAATTGGATTGTTGTTGAAATCCACGTGGCCTGCCAAGGAGCTCACTGTACAATGTCTCATCATACCAAAGCAAGCTTCGGAATGTTGGTTCACCTCTTAAGAGCCTTTTTTTGTTTTCAATGAATTGAATAGTTTCCATCATCATTTGGAGCTCTACCAAGGAGTCAACAGCACATGGTTTTAATTTGTGTTTGCAATTATTCCACAGGTTTTTTTCTACCAAGAGTTCTCTTGAAATCAAGATTTGCTCAAGTGAACATTCTTGTTTTTTTTCAAAAGCTTCAACAAATAATGGGAGAATACTTTGACAAACCTTAGTTTCTTCCTGTAGTCTCTGCAAAGATGATGCTTCATCTGCCCTCCTCAAAATTTGAGCAAGCCTAGCTGTAAGACCTGAGTGATCAGCTGAGCAATGTGTTTCTTTTAATTTATTCATGTACGATGTAGGATTCTTCTGAGGAGTAGAGACTTTGGAGGTTTCAGAGTGAGCACGTAAAAAAGGCGTATGATTAACTCCTAACATGTCTGGTTTGGAATTACAGGCTAGTTCTGAATGCAAGGTAGAATCAGACTGAGAGTCAACACTAACTTTCACTCGCCCCTCTTCCTTTCTATCATTAAGCTGATTAGAAACTGTGTTTTTCGAAGAGATTACCTCAGTATTCTTAATGCTTCCATGAGAATCAATCAAGTTATTTTTAATTGCTTTCTCACTTATGTAGGCATCATCTGCTAGAATTTTATTCTTTTGACTTCTGTACTCATTCTTAACAGCTGATCTTTCGGGCATGCTTTTTTTGTGAACTGAATCTTTGGCTTTTTCAGTTTGTTTAATTTTCCACATTTTTCTGTCTGGACTGTTTTTCTTTGAAATCCTTTTTTTTGAAGAACCCTTTATATCATCTTTTAAGAGCAGAGAACTATCACTAAAAAGAAGTCTCTTCATTGTATTTCCCCTGTAACTTTTACTTTCTTCAGTTACTGGTATGAGATCCAATTCAGAATTCTCAATAACATGTGTTTCATTCCTGTCTATATGGACACAACTACTTGGATACCATTGTTCTGTCTTTAGAAGCCTCTTTCTACTACACTCTTGCTGACAGTGTGGTACATTGGTGCAAGCTGAAAAAGAATCTACAGCAAAAGCTCTTTGTTCATCCAAATATGTTTTTTTAGATTCTCTCTCATTATCTGTCACTGGAGTAGCTGCTAACTGAGGAAGAGTATTACACTTTTTGCTTGTTATCAGAGTTTGAGGTAATGGGTCCAAATGAACATTTCTTGTGATAGTGCCTGGTGTGGAGTTTTTACTAGGAGACGTCCATTTTTCTAGAAAATTTACTTCCAGGTTTCTTTCATAACCAGGTGAAATAAGGTTATCTGGTTTGTAGTTATCAACATTCAAAAAGTGCTTCACATTTGATTCTAAGACTGAAATAACTATGTCAGTTTTCACCTTTGTGTGAGCTATACAAGTTGCATCATAATTTTCATCTGTGCTAAAACTTATATTGTTTTCTTTTATGCAACTTAAAGATACTGAATTAGTTTTATTTATTACTTCATCGGCCTCAGCACTTTCTTTTACTGCATCTTCATTATTATGTGCTAAATGGTTCTCAGGCTTTTCATATTTATTAATGTTAGATAAAGGCTTTACGTCAACTTGATGTTCTTTTTTAGTTAGTTTTTTATCTGGGCAAGCTGGAAAAAACAGACACCCCATTTTTCCAGAAAAGGGTTGAAGTTCTGAGGATTCTGGATTGTTCATATAGATATTGTTATAAGTTGACTGACTTGTACTTTGGGACGTGGAGCCCAGAGTTAACTGTGATTCAGGATATTCTTGATCACAAAATTCTCCCATGTGAATGGTGCTGTGACTCCTAGAGACACTGCTGGCCACATTTTTCTTAGAAAGGCACTTTGTGGTTCTCTCTTCACTTGTTCTATCAAATTGGTACTTTGACACATGAGTTAATGACTTACTAACTTCAAATCCCAAAGCTCTTTTCTCTCCTGGTTTGTTGTATTTTCTTTTTGGAAAAAAATGCTTAGTGGAATAATATCTTCTTTCAGAAACGGAACCATAACCTTGAAGGTCACAAATTTCCCAGAAATTATTGCATATTATTTCATATGATTTTGGTAATGGACCCTTTCTTGTTTCTCCCACTTTAGCTATAAGTTCCAAAGATGTGTTAACTCTTCTGTGAGCTTTTTTTAAGTAAAGAAGAGCACTGTCAAGTTTTTTTGAAAGACATTTGCTTTTGCATAAAGATACTTCACTATTTAGAATGTCCAGGACACTTCGAATGTGTTTTTCTGACTGTGAGAAGGTTTTAATTCGTCCTTCAGATAATGAAGAAAAACATTCAGATGAGTCGCGATTGGTTAGCCTCCTCTTCTTTTCACAAATTTCATGATGTGGTAAGCACTGGTCCCTAAAAGGTGTACGTAGCTTTCTTTTGCTATTTTTTGATTCTGTGTCTTTTTTACTTCTCCTATCACTGCAAACAGTTTTTGAATTTGTAAGGGAACATCTGCTTTCATTATTTATTGTGACACTTGAAGATTCAGTAAGCAAAGATCCACTGCTTTGTTCTTGAGACATGTGATTCACGTGTATATTATCACTAAAGTCAAAAGAAAGTGAGATTTCAGATTCACTCACTATTCCTGATTCTTGCTTTTTATTACCAAATTTATCTGCAAATGAGTAACGTGAATTTTCACAACACTGGGAGTAAATTTCAAGTCCAGGAACTTTCCCCTCCTCTTCACTTATTTCTGGTTTTGTGGCTTCAGTTATGTATTTGCGAATATTATCTTTCAATGAAAAGGACTTAACAGTGGAACTGATTCCTGGCGTAAGTGTATTGGTAATTCTAATTTGTAGATCTGGAAGTAAAATTGGGTTGAAGAGCTCTGCTTTGTTTTTTTGTGTAGAGGCATAATCAGAATAATGTTGATCACTATGCTCCCTTCTTGTGCTTCTCAAAACTTCCCTCTCTCCATTACTGCTTCCTAGAAGACTTTCCCAATCAATACGAGATTTCAATTCCTCATATATTGCCTCAAACTCTTCATACAGTATATTTTCATAGCTATGAGTATCTTGCAATGGAAAAGCATCATCACACTCTTCTGATACTACTTCAATCTCACTTTCCATTTCAATACTTTGAAGAACTACATTATCACTTACTGACTTATGAAATGAGCTGTGTAATTTAGTTTTATCCATATGCATTTCATAATCAGAAACCCTACATTTTACAAACCCCAAATCTGGACTCTCAGAACAACAAGTTTGTTTAAACCTGTATCTTTGGTTATCTCCATTCATTTCTAGTGTGGGCAACAGAGTATTATCTATCTGTAACACAACATTTGGGGCTACATGCTCTGAAGAACCTGAGATTTTACAAATATTGGGATGCTTTACATTCCTTACAGTATTTTGTGTATCTTTTTGTTTTATGGCAGTGAGAGTATCTTCAGTTTCTAATAATGTAGTTTCTGTTGATAAATATTTTTTCCGCTGAGGCAAATTAAATGTAGTCAATTCTTCAGGGCTCAGAATTTCTACATTATTGTAATTTTTATTCTCCCATCTTTCATCCATAATAAAACTTTTATTTGTATGAAAACTCTGCCTCTCATCTCTGCATATATTTTCTATGTTGTTTTCTGTAGATGAAATAATGTCTTTCCCTTTAGCTTCATTTTGGTTTTCTTTATCATCTCTTTGTTCTTTGAAATTAACAGTGGGGTGTATATCATTATTCAACTGTGCATTACAGAACAGAGTATGACCTTGACCTTTACTGTCAACTTGAGAAGTTCCAAAGTCTCTCTGAATCCTTTCTAATAATATTGGATCATTTTCATTTTTTCCTTTGATACATGTATGTTCTCTTGCTATGCTGCAATTTGAATTATCATGAGCTGTTTTAATGTCATGAGATAATATGACTACATCCATTGGTAGGTCTTTGACCTGGGAAATGTCTTTTGCTTCCTGGAAAGCATCAGTTATAATGCTAACACAGTTCTGATTTGTTCTTTCCAACTTCAGTTCCATTAATTTTTGAGAAATGGCAAAATTGCTATGGATGTCATCTTCACTCTCCAAACAGTGTTGAGGATGCTTCTGTGAAAGGCTGTCCTCTCTTGGAGTAAGATTATTTTGTAATTCCAATGCTAGATAATCTAGCCCATACTTATAATTTGTGGTAGATGTGGAAGATTTTGATATTTCTAACTCCTGAGGGATTAATCTTTGATCACCTTTCCCCCCAAAATAATTAAGACTCTCATCCTCTTTGTATTCTTGGTGCAAAGAAATGCTATTATCTATTGGACTGATTTTTGTTTTGCTAGTATGATAATTATCAATCTTTTCCCACAAATTTTGCTTTGCTACGTGTTTGGAGTCATCTTCTAGGCCAGTGAAGTTTCTCACTTTTCCAATGTTTTGAATGTACTCATGTATACTTTTTTCCTTTTGGAATTGAAAAACTGCAGACATCTGGTTATTAGTCTGACACGTAGTTTTTAAATGAGAAGACTGTGATTCCTGATAAATGTGACCGTTGTACCCTTTTGTACAAGTATTCACTGATTCATAAGAGTTAGGTGGCTCACTATTTTGTTCAATTAGAAGTGGGATATTACTTCTCTGTTGAGATCTCTGGGTTTTTTCCACACTGTGTTTTTGGTTCTTAACTTCTGGAACTCCATTTGACAAACACACAGGGAAGGAAAAATTGTCTTGGTCCTGACATTGTCCTGTCATTGTAATTTTATTGGGAGTTGTATAATAATCACAGTCCTGAGAGCCCATGTTGTGAGTCTGAGCTTGTGAATCATCAAAAGAAATTTTGAAGCAAGGTGCATCCAAACAATTAGTAAGAATAGCACCATCACCAGGCATGACTTTAGATGAGGAGGCAGAATTAGTTGGCATAGTGAGGTTAATTCCTGAATTAACAAAATCTAAACTTTTTTTAAATGGCAAAATGTTATTTAAACCTGTAATATTATTATGTTTTTCCACACTTTCTTCTCTCCTAAGTCTTGGGTCTTTGATGAATTTTGAAGTAATAACTGTGCTTGAGCCAATACTGTCTTGAAAAGTAGCAGGAAGACCACTTAAAACATTTTTAAGATGTGTCAAACTTAACAAGTCACCATTAATATTTTCTTTGGCATCACTGGGAATAAATGAAGGACCTGAATCATCTGCTTGTACTTGAGAAGTATCTTTACATTGTGTTAAATTGTGCTTCATCTGTCCACTGTGTGTTTCAATTACAGAAATGTTTCCATTTCGCACATTTTCATAGGAATTAGCAATATTTGAGTTGGAAGAATTTATCTCTGAACTTAGTGCACTGCATGAACAATTTTCCTGAACAAATGGATCTACAGGTTTTCTGAAATGCTCAAAGATGATAGTAGCATCTTTTCCTTTTCCAATTCTTTTGGCCACTGTACAGTTATTCAGACAGCATGTCCTTTCTGTGGAAATAAAAAGAAAATAAGCAAATATAGGAAGAAAAAGTATTTTTACAGACAACCCTATTAAAAAACGTTTAATTTAAATTTCATCAAATAACCTAGTGATGATTAAACTATGTCCTCAGCAGAAGCAGCAAGGAGAGCAAAAGATGAATAACAAACGAATAAATTATAAATGATGGAACATGAAATTGGTCCTTAAGACCTTACCAAAGTATTTGCCATAAAAAAATTGCATTCTGTCAAATACTAAGAAATAGAAAAATTAAATAGGAATAAAAACATTTTACTCACACACCAGGTATTTCTCATATTAATTTCCTATATTCAGGTATTTAATATCTACATATTAACAAGCAAAATTGTCTCCTTCTACCGTTACCTTGCTTTATCTCCCTCTAACAACAGAGAACAAAAAACAGAAAGGAAAAAGGAATGAGATATGGAACTAAGGAAGAAGAGATCAAAGAGGTTCCACAAAATCCTTCCCAGGAGCCAAAAGCAAACTACTATCCCTGCTGCACAGTTAAATAAGTATTTCTGCAAATAATATGTAAATAAAACATGGAAAATAGAACAAAATTTTTCTTTATAATTTATAAAAATGTATTTCTAATCTAAAATTTCATAAACTTTATGGAATCATAATAACAAAGGAACTTATAAAAGTGTGTATTTAGCAAGTAAAATGTTCAGAGAGCATTCATAGCTAAGTCATACCATAAAAGTATCTTTATTAAAACAAATTAATGAAGAGAAATTCCTTCTGAGATATATGACATATGTTAAGTTTAATCATATCACTGGGAAGTAACATAAGGTTCTTTTTCACAATATATTAAAAGATCGATTGTCGAAAATTTTTTAATTCTATAACCGTTAGTGATTACATTTTTAAAAAATATATTTTATTGATTATATATTAGTTATCTCAATTTTCACTCCTTTGCCCCCTCTACCTGGCACCCCCCATTCCCTCTGGCAGTCCCCACCCTTACTTCACGTTCATGGGTCATGCATGTAAGTTCTTTGGCTACTCCATTTCCTATGCTGTTCTTAACATCCCCCTGTCTATTCTGTAACTACCTATTTGTACTCCTTAAACCTTTCCCACTTTTTCTTCCTTCCCCTCCTGACAACCCTCCAAACAATCTCCTTACCTATGATTCTGTTTCTGTTCTGCTTGTCTGCTTATTTTGTTTTTTATTTACTTTCATTGTTTTTTTAGAGGAGAGAGTGTGAATGCAGTCCTCCACTACCAATTATCCCATTGAGTTTCCCATATTTGGGGAAATCGCAGGGGTCAGCACATGGGAGTACAATGAATAAGCTTTGCCCTGGGAAAACCACCTTCATGATCATGGTATGTGCCCTGCCAGGTAAGTATGCTTAGTTTGTTTTTTAGATTCAATTGTTGATAGTTGTGAATTTATTGCCATTTTAATGTTCATAGTTTTGGTCATCAGTAAGTCCCTTTAACATTTCATGTAATAATGACTTGGTGATGATGATCTCCTTTAGTGTTACCCCATCTAGGAAGCACTCTATCTGCCCTTCAATACTAAATAATAGCTTTGCTGGATAGAGTAATCTAAATTGCAGGTCCCTGCCCTGATGCCAGACAGTTCAGTTTCTCCCTGTATGCCACAGGTGACCTTCTAGCTGCTGCCCCAACACTGGAGCCCAGAGGAATTGAGTCTGCCTAAATCATAAGTCCATTATGGGCCCTTTCAGAGGAAACTCCTGAGAAACCTGCAGTTTCTCCTGCCACCCCAACCCCCACTTGTTTTTACAGCCAGAAGTTATGGAAACTCAACTTCCTGGCACTGGAACCCTACGCTGGGTGGTCTGGTGTGGAGCTGGGATCCCTCACTTCTTCTGAGGTATCCCCCTCCAGGTTTTTATCTAACACATGTGGGTGTGAGACCGTCCATTCCATGTCTCCACCCCTCCTACCTGTATGGATGAATATGACTTCTTTAATTCTTTGGTTGTTGAACTTCCATACAGCTCGATTTTCTGATGATTCTGGGTGATAGTTTGTAGTTTATATATAATTTTTGCTGTGGTTATGCAAGGAGGTGAGCCATGTTTACCTGCATCTCCATCTTGACTGGAAGTCCCCATTATACTTTTTAATTATACTAAGCTATAGCAGAAATATGCCCTCAACTAGAGATGTAATTCTTAAGACTGGGAGTCTTAGTGAACAGATAAAAGGAAAGGTACCATAGATTCTCATACCTCCTTATACCAAAATAAAATAACATTCATTGTAAATAAATAAAAACCGTAAAATTATTACAAGAAAACATGGGGGACAGCTGTATAATCTTTATATAGAAAAGTATGTCCGAAGAACAAAAATTTAAAAATGAAGTAAATTACATACAAACAAAATTCAGAAGAATAAACTGGTAAAAAGTATATTGTGAATGAGACAACTTAGTACACACTTATAAATAAGTTAGAATGCATAGAGTAAGCAGAGGATCTTCAAAAGATTAACAAAAAGAACACAACAGAGAAGTGGGCAAAGTACATTAAAAATCACAATTTAAATAAAAGTTGTCAATAATCACAAAAAGATGTCCAACCCTGCTAATAAGTAAACAAGATTCATATTTAAAAACTTTTTAAACTGACCAAGATTTTGAAAGATAATTAATATTCTGCATATGTAAGCACTTTTAAACTGTTTATAAAATGGGCAAGTAAATCTACAGTAGTCATCAAACTTTAATGTAATCTACACCCCAAAAATATACTTTTATAATTTATTCTTCTGACATACCAATACCCAAGATATACATACAAGAAGTTTTAGTGCTGGCCAAACCTTGGTCTGTTTGGGACTCACCCTGATGACTCCCTAAGACCTCTCCCCACCACAAAGGTCTGCAGGAGCTTGGTGGGAGTCATCACAGCCCCGGCACTGGCACTGAATTTGAACCTGCATCACTCTGGTGAACACCACTTGCCCTTACCCTGGTGACTCATAGGAACCTACCTCATGCAACATGAGTACTGCCAGAGGCTATTTCAGTGTCTGAGCCTAATAGGCAGAGGCAGATTTCACAGTACATTGGGATATTTGCTGACCTGTCCCTGGGGCCAGTGCTAGTAAATGCCATCCTTGGTGTGCAGCTCGGTTCTTCCAATGCACACACAGGCCCAGAAGAGGCAGCCACAAAATGTGGATTTATAGCTACAAAGAGGTTGTCTGACATTGACCTGCACCAGAGTCACTCCCAAGAGTCTCCAGAAGCAACACACACAGTGGCCAGCTTCAGACAACATCAGAGCAGGGTCCAACTAGCTTCACAAGAGTCATAGCCCAAGAAAGACTGTGGCAGGCATCAGACCCCACTGAGGTCAATTTCACTTCATGTGGTCAGCAGCTTGTACACTGTGGTCAAGATCAATCTTCAATTGGGAGTAAAGGGGAGAAAACTGTACTTGAACAATCATTAAAATAAAAAAAAAATAACACAACAATAAAAAAAAGTTAAAAAAAAAAAAAAGATCAATCTTCAAAGTCAGCCAGCCTAGAGGTCTACCCTACACAAAAATGGGCCAATAGCAGTCAAGACTCAGTTACAACAGGAGGGTCCACATAACACACACAAGGGACATTCCTGGAGCACCTAGATCAGAGGATCAAGGAGACTACGCTACTGGGTCCCACAGGACACCTACTACATAAGGCCTCCTTACCAAGACTGGGAGTCATTGCAGGTCTACCTAATACATAGAAACAAATACTAACAGGCAGCCAAAATTAGGAGACAAACATGCCCTAAATGAAAACAAAAGAAATCTCCAGAATAAGGTTAAATAAAATGGAGGGCTAAATGAAATGGAATCAGATACAGAGCTCAAAAAAGCAATTGTAAAGATGCTCAAAAAACTAGTGAGAACTTCAACAAAGAGACACAGAAAAGGACACAGAAACCATAAAAAAGAGCCAGTCAAAAAAGGATACAGTATCTGAAATGAGGCATACACCAGAAGGAATAAACAATAGGCTGGATGAAGCAGAGGATTAAATCTGCAATCCAAAGACAAGGTGGGAGAAAACACACAGTTAAGAACAACAAAAAGAAAAAAGAACTGAAAAAATGAGTATCATTTCAGAGAACTTTGGGACACGAAGTATAACAACATCCACATCATAGGGGTACAAGGAGGAGAGAGAGCAGGCGATCGAGAACCTATATGACTAACAACTGAAAACTCACTAACCTTGTGAAAGGAAAAGACACACAAGTTCAGAAGTGCAGCCAGTCCCAAAGAGCATGAACCCAAAAAGACCCACACCAGACACATCATAATTAAAATGGCAAACGTTTAGGACAAAGAATTTTAAACCAGCAAGAGAAAAAAGCTACTGACAAGGGAGCTCACACAGAACTGCCAGCTGATTTCAGCAGAATCACTTCAGACCGCAAGGGACTGGCATGAGACATTCAAAGTGGTGAGGAGCAAGGGCCAGGAGCCAAGGTTGCCCAGCAGAGCTATGATTTAACACTGAAGGAGAAACACAGGGCTTCCCAGAGAGGAAAAGGGAAAGAGTTCATTACCTCCAAACCATTACTACAGAAATGTTAAAGGGTTTTAAGAAGAAGTAAAAGACAAAAAAGAGAAACATAATTATAAAAAATAAAATGGATATAAATATGCACTTATCAGTAATCACTTTAATATGTAAATGGCTTAAATAATCAAGCAAAAGACTCTGGGAAGATGGCAGCATAGATAAAGGCATACTTGCTTCCTCGCACAACCACATCAAAATTACAACTAAGCCACAAAAAAACCACCATTAAAGCCCCCTGAAATCCAGCTGAATGGAAGTCCTACAACTAAGGATATAAAGAAGCCACATCAAGGCTGGTAGGAGGGGCAGAGATGAGGAATAGGCTGGTCTCACATCTACGTGTGATGGATGAAAATAGGGAGAGATATTCCAGTTGCAGGATCTCCAGAGAGGAGTGAGGAGTCCCAGTCCCCCAACAGGCTCCCTAGTAAAGAGTTCCAGTGCCAGGAAGATAAGTCTTTGTAACCTCTGGCTGTAAAAACCAGCGGAGACTGTGGCTGAGGGAGATAGAGGGCTTCAGGAGGGCTTCAGGAGTGGACAGGTTCAGACCACATCAAAGTACCACCCAATCACCTCCACGAGAGACACATTCGAGTGGTTAACTAAAAGGGCACTGGAGCCCTGCTGAAGTGATTCCTATTTGGTGGGGTGGGCCCCTGCACAGCTGATCTATGGTGGTCATAGCTAGTCCTTGCTGCTGATCAAACTAAACTTAATTTCCTCCTACTGACATGCCAACAGCAATCAAGGTTCTACTACAACAGGAGGGTGTAATGCAGCCTACACCAAGAAGGGGGCCACAGCCCCAGGGTGAAGGAGAAGGCTGTTGAATTGGACACTAAGGACACCTACTACATTAGGCAACTGTACTAAGCCTGGAAGATGCGGCAGTTCTGATACATAGAAACAAACACAGAGGCTGCCAAAATGAGGGACAAAGAAACATGTTGAAAATGAAAGAACAGAACAAAACTCCAGATAATAAATTTGTTTAATAAAGCAAAACTCAACAAAATGGACACGAGAAAATCTACAAGATGCAGAATTCAAAACACTGGTTATAAGGACGCTCAGTGAACTTAGGAGGAGAGTGGATGGACTAACTTCAACAGGATAAAAAAGGACATGGAAACCATATAAAAAGAACCAGTAAGAAATGCAGGCTGTACTTACTGAAATGAAAAAATTATTTACTGGGAATCAACAGGAGAGTATATAAAACCAAGAATCAAAACAGCAATTTGAAATGTAAGGAAGCCAAAAAAAAAAAAAAAATCAACTGAAGGAGCAAAAAGAAAAGGAATAAAAAAAATGAGGATAGGATAGGAGCCTCTGGGACAAGTTCAAGTAAACCAACATTCACATCATGAAGGAGCTGGAAGAAGAAGAAAGCAAGAAACTGAAAACCTATTTGAAAAAAATAAGGAGAAATACTTCCCTAACCTGGTGAAGAAAATAGACATACAAGTCCAGGAAGCACACAAGCACAGAGTGTCCCAAAAAAGATGAACCTGCAGAAGCCCACACAAAGACACATCAAAATTAAATATTTCCACGCAACTGCAAAAAAATGCTGGGGTAGTAATATTTAAATCAGAAAAAAAACTTCAAAATAAAGGCCATAATAAGAGACAAAGAAGGACAATATGTAATGCTAAGGGGATACATTGAACAAGAGGATATAACCCTTGTAAATATTTATGTACCCAATATAGGAGCACCTAAATATATAAAGCAAATCTTAAGTTGGAGATTTTAACACACTACTGAAAGCAATGGAGAGTTCTTCCAGATGGAAAATCAACAAGGAAATAGAGACCTTAAATGAGACACTAGATCACATGGACTTAATTGATATATGCAGAGCATTTCACCTGGAAGCAAAAGAATATACATTCTTTTCAAGTGTACATGAAACATTTTCTAGGACAGTCCATGTGTTAGGACACAAAACAAGAGTCAATAAATTTAAGAAGACTTAACTCCTATCAAGCATCTTCTCTGACCTTAATGGTATGAAATTAGAAATCAATTACAATAAACTCCCCTCCCCGAAAAACACACAATGACATGATGAATGGGTTAATGAGATCAAGGAAGAAATCAAAAGACACCTTGAAAAAAACAAAAATGAACCCATTACAACCCAAAATTTATGGGATGCAGTGAAAGCATTCCTAATGGGAAATTCATAGCATTAGAAGACTACTTCAAGAAACAAGAAAAATCTCTAAGACACAATCTAACTTTACACTTAAAGGAATTACAAAACAACAACAAAGCCCAAAGTAGAAGAAAAAATAATGATGAGAGTAGAAATAAATTATGTAGAGTAAAAAGAATAATCCAAAAGATCAGTGAAATCAAGAGCTGCTTCTTTGAAAAGATAAACAGGATCGACAAACCTTTAACCAGACTTATCAAGAAAGAAAAAAGGACTTAACTAAGAGATGTATGAAGAGAACAAATGACTCCACAGAAATACAAGGAATTGTAAGAAAATATTACAAACAACTATATGCCAGCAAATTTGACAACCTGGACAAAATGGATAAAATTCTAGAAACAATCATCAAAAGTTGAATCAGGAAGAACGAGGAAATCTCAATAGACCAATTACAATTAAGGAAATTGAAACAGTAATCAAAAAACTCCTAGCATATGAAAGTCCTGGAACAAATGGCTTCACAGGTGAATTTCAGCAAACATTCAAAGAAAAACTAATACCTACCTTCTTAAACTATTCCAAAAATTTCAAGAGGAGGAAGACACTCAAGCTCATTTTACAAGGAGCATTATCGTAATTCTAAAACCAAAAAAAATTTTTTTGTACGTAAGGACACTACAAAAAAAAATTACAGAGCAATATCCCTGACGAACATAGATGCTAAAATTCTCAACGAAGTATTAGCAAACCAGATCCACCAATACATTAAAAAGATAATACACCATGATCGAGTGGGATTTAGTCCAGGGATACAAGGCCAATACAATAATCACAAATCAATAAATGTGATACACCACATAAACAAAATGCAGAATAAAAATCACATGACAGTATCAACAGATGCAGAGAAAGCATTTGATAAAATCCAGTACCCATTTATGACAAAAATCCTCAGCAAAGGGGGAATAGAGGGAACATACCTAAACATAACAAAAGTCATTATGACAAACCCATAGCCAACATTATGTTCAATGGGCAAAAGCTAAAACTGTTTCCCTTAAGACCTGGAACAAGACAGGAATGACCTCTATCACCTCTCTCATTCAACACAGTACTGGAAGTCCTACCCACAGCAATCAGACAAGAAGAAGAAATAAAAAGCATCCAAATTGGACAGAAAGAAGTAAAACTGTCATTATTTGAAGATGACATGTTACTGCACATAGAGAACCCTAAAGATTCAGCCAAAAAATCTACTAGAACTGATAAATGAATTTGATAATAAAGCAGGATACAAAATAAACATCCATAAATGAGTTGCATTTTTATACACCAATAATGAACTAGCAAAAAGGAAAAACTAAGAAAATCCCATTCACAATTACATAAAAAAACAACAACCTTGGAATAAATTTAACCAAAGATATAAAAGACCTGTACCCCCCAAATTATAAGACACTGAAGACAGAACTGGAAGAAGATACTAATAACTGAAAGCATATACCATGCTCATGGATAGGAAGAATTAATATCATTAGAATGTCTATACTACCCCAAGCAAAGTACAGACTTAATACAATACCTATCAAGATACCAATGGTATACTTTACAGAACTAGAACTACTATTACAAAAATTTATATGGAAGCACAAAAGATCCCAAATAGCCTCAGCAATCTTGAGGAAAAAAAGAACAAAGTTGGAGGTATCACAATACCTGATATATCAAACTATACCACAAGGTCACTGTAATCAAAGTAGCCTGGTACTGGCATAAGAACAGGTATATAGATCAATGGAACAGAATGAATGCCCAGAAATCAACCCACGCCTTTATGGTCAATTAATATTTGACAAGGAAAGCAAGAGCATACAACTGAGTAAAGACAGTCTCTTCAATAAATGTTGGGAAAATTAAGCAGGTACGTGCAAAAAAAATAAAAACTAGGCTACCAACTTATACTATACACAGGATAAACTCAAAACGAATAAAAGACTTAAATGTAACTTGCAAACCCACAAAAATTCTAGAAGGAAACATAGACAGTAAAATCTCAGGTCTCTCTCATAGCAATATTTTTACCAATACATCTCTTAGGGTAAGGGAAATAAAGGAAAAAAATAAACAAATGGGACTACATCAAACTAAAAAGCTTCTGCAGAGCAAAAAAAAATCATTAACAGAATGAAAAGGGCACCCACTGTACGGGAGAACATTATTTGCCAATGATACATCTGATAAGGGATTAATTTCCAATATATATCAAGAACTTACTTCAATACCAGGAAGACAAAACAATCCAATTAAAAAATGAGCAAAGGACATGAATAGACACTTCTCAAAAAAGGATATATAAATGGCCAATAAACCTATGAAAAGATGCTCAACATCACTCATTCTCAGAGAGATGCAAATTAAAGCCACAGTGAGACATCCCTCATAGTTGCCATAACGGCTATCATCAAGAAATCAACAAACAAGTGCTGTCAAGAACATGGAGAAAAGGGGACCTCTAGAGCACTGTTGGTGGGAATGCAGACTGGTGCCGCCACTATGAAAAACTGTATGGAGATACCTCAATGAATTAAAAAGGGAACTTCCTTTGACCCAGCAATCCCACTTCTGGGAATATATCCTAAGAATCTCAATACACTAATTAGAAGAAATATACACACCCCTATGTTCACAGCAGCAACATTTACAATAGCCAAGGTCTAGAAACAAATAGCCCAAGTGTCCACTAGTAGATGAATGGATAAAAAAGCTGTGATATATTGACACAATGGAAAACTACATGACTGTAAAAAATGAAGGAAATCTTACCTTTTGTGACAGCACGGATGGACCTGGATAGCATTATGCTAAGTGAAATAGTCCAGTTAGAAAAGACAAGTACCAAAGATCTCACTCATATGGGAAATCTGATGAACAAAATAAACTGATGAACAAAATAAAACCAGATGCATGGATACATGGAACAGACTGACAGCTCTGAGGCGAGTGGGATGGGGAACTGGAAGAGATTAGGTAAGGAACATATATGCATAGCCCATGGACAGAGACAACAATAGAGTTAAGGCTGGTGGGGGGCTAAGTGGAGGGGTCAAAGGGAAATAAATGGGGGACATCTGTAACAGTGTTAACAACAACAAAAAAATCAATGAGACCAAAAGATGGCTCTTTGATATGTTAAAAAAACCCCTGACAAACCTTTTGCCAGACTGATCAAGAAAAAACAGACAGCAGACTCAAATAATAATACAAATGAGAGGCTATTACTACTGACCTTACAGAATTAAAAAGTGCTATGAAGAAATATAATGAACAGTATGCTGGTAAGTTAGATAACATGGTTATATTAAATTAAATGGACAAATTCCAACAAAGACAAAACCACCAAAGCTGATACAAGAAGAAATATAAAATCTGAATGGGTCCAGCCCACAGTATGTGAAGAAACGGAATCAGTAACATAAAAAACAAAAAAAACCAAAAAAACGCCACCCATAAAGAAAAGTCCCAGCCCAGATGGCTTCACTAGTAAAGTCTAACACATGTTTTAGGAAGAGTTAATGCCACTTCACAAACTCTTCCCCCTAAAATGGGAAAGGAAGGAATATTAGCTAAATCATTCTATGAGACCAGTATTACTCTCATACCAAAACCAGATAAAGATATCACACGAAAACTACAGATTGGTGTCTTTTATGAATATGGACACAAAAGTCAACAAATTAGTAAATGGATTCCAGCAACATACAAAATGAAGACTATACCATGACTACATGGGATTTATCCCAGGAATGCAAAGTTTGCTTAATATCTGAAAATCAATTAGTGTGACATGCTACAGTAATGGGGTGAGGAATAAAAGCAACATGATCATCTGTAAGATGCAGCAAGAGCATCTGACAAAACCCAACAACCTTTCATGGTAAAGACAATCAATAACTAGGAATAGAAGGGAACCTGCCCAACATGATAAAGGACATCAAAAAACCTCACAGCTAACATCGTATCAGTGAATGAGGGAAGTTTTCCCTCTAAGTTCAGGAACAAGACAGGAACTTCTATTAAACACTGTGAGTTCATAATGAGGGCAATTAGGCAAGAAAAAGAAATAAAAGACATCCAGTTAAAAAGGAAGAAGTGAACCAGAAATAATATTGAGATAAACAACATTGAGGACATGAAAAATCAAAATTATTTCTATATACTTGCAATGGACAAACAATACAAAAATGAAAGAAAGAAAATAATTCTATGTACAACAGGATAAAAAAATACAATACTTAGGAATAAATTCTACAAAAGAGTGTAGAACTTAACCCTGAAAACTTCATTTCATGCCCACTAGATGGCTGTAATCAGAAAGTGGTGTGGTAACAAGGAAGTGGAAAAATCCTAACCCTTACACACTGCTGGTGTGAATGTAAATGGTGCAGCTGTTTTGGGAAAAACAGTTGTAGCAATTCCTCAAATGGTTAACACAGAGTACCATCTGACTGAGCAATTCCATTCCTTACTATACACACCCAAAAGAAACAGAAACACAGGTCTACACCAAAACTTGTATAAGAACGTTCAGAGCAGAATCATTCACAATCGTCATCAAATGTCCATCAGCTGATGAATGGATACACAGAAGGTAGTACATCTATACAATGAAACCTTATTGCATAAAAAGGAATGAAGGAATGAAGTACTGATACCTACAACAACATGCAAGAACTCTGAAAATACTGTTAAGTGCGAGTCACTAGTCACAAAAGGCCACATACTTGATTTCATTTACATGAAATGCCCAGAATAGGCAAATATATAGCAACAGAAAGCAGATTAGTGATTGCTTAGGCGTAGGGGGATGAAGGGAAGGGGATATAATAGCTTTTAAAGGTTCAGTGTTTCTTTCAGAGTGATGATAACAACATATCACACTCACGAGGCTGGCAGAAACAAACATTTAAAAAATATATTAAGTATTGGCAAAGATGTAGAGTAAACGTGTAATCTGATGTAACGACTTTTGAAAACTATTTGACAACGTCTTTGAATTGCTTTGCAAATTCCTGATGTGGATATACTGTGTATTCTACAGAAAATGTCTTGCACATATGTACTGAGACATGAATGTTTAAAATAGCAATGTTTGGAAAATGAGTAAAACTGGAAAGTGTCCAAGTATCCCCAGAGGAATAGTTCATAGTCAGAAAATGGAATATGTGAGTGCATACATATATGTATGAAAATGAAGAAACTACAGTTATACATCAACATGGAAGAATCGCACAAATATATTGAGCAAAAGAAGTCACAAAAATATCAGTATCTGCAATGTAATTTTAGATATAGAAAACTGAAAATAGGTAAGGCAAACAACTATTCTGCTTAGAAATTCATAATGTATTAGAAAATTATATCCAGAAGTTGTAAGACCAAAACAAATGCTATTGAAGTAGAATAACATATGTATCTTACCAGCTCTCTTAGGAAATCCTGTTGAAAGGAACCTCAAAGATGTCATAAGGTGTCCATTGCCTACTTTTTGACCAATAAATTTTACTGTTACTATTGCATATGGAAGACACTGCCTAGGTTTATCTACTGGGTTTGAAAAAACATCGTATTCATAGAAGTATACCTGAAAGGTAAAAGAGATAAGAATATTTTTATGCTGATTAACAGACTTAAGTTAATATTTTTAAAAACTATCATTAACTGCATAATGTTATTCATCTGTTTCTCCCACTTCCTGCCTTCTTTGACCCCACCTTTTTTTTTGAAGATGTATGAATTTTTTTCCCCCACCACATACTGTTTCCTTGGTAGGCTATCAATGTCAGTAGAAGCAGACACAATCTGTTTTTAAATTTAGAAGTATTTTTCCATTAAAGGTTTAATGTTTTGCATATGCTGTGAATACACTACACTACATTTTATTTGGTTGGAAAAGTTAATTAGGAAAAGAATCAAAACAATGCATTTTACATGTGGTGGCATATATATATTTCTAG
This sequence comes from Tonatia bakeri, assembly GCA_004024845.1. Lineage (NCBI taxonomy): Eukaryota > Metazoa > Chordata > Mammalia > Chiroptera > Phyllostomidae > Tonatia > Tonatia bakeri. The sequence continues at coordinate 86,555 of PVIA01005439.1, forward strand.
AAGGTTTAGCTTCATTTAATTATATATATGGTTATATATAATGTCTATTATATATAATTTAATCTTTTATAGAAGACTAAATAAAGGATAGAAAATTATCATTTCACATGTAATGACCAGGATAAAAGTCATTGCTCCTTCTGCAAAGCACGAAGGATCAAGAACATTATTTCAAAATAGCCTTGCTTAAAAAACGGTGGCGTGCTTTGTAAGACATAAATTTACCTATGGAACATCTAAATAAAAGCAGACACTCTATTTTAAACAAAGTTAAATATAAATTTGAAAACCCTTTTACTAACATTCTCAGATAAGTATTAAAACATCTTTCACTACTTATTTAAGGTAATATTATATTGCATGAACTAAGAGCTGTTCCTTTAATGTTTTGGGAAGTTCTTTTAAGTTTTGTACTATACAATGTGAACGATATGACTTTCAAGTAGTCAGATGAACTAAAACATTAACATACTGCTGAATTGTAGGTTTGTAGCTCAATGGTATCTTTTGGAGAAGGTGTATTTCTCGACATATGGCAATCAAAGTTAGGAGAAGGATCCAAAGAAACTTTGTTTTTATCCACTGAAGGCTGAATTTTCTTCACTTTTCCAAAGAGAACCTTTAAAAGAAGGTAAAAAGGAGGTCTGTAAAAATACAGCAAAACACTTTAAACTTTCTATAACACAGAGTTGTGAAGCTCACTCTTTTTAAAAGTTTATATAAAATTTGACAAAAATTTGTAATTATGTCAATTTTCACCAACTTAAACTCTAAGACTAAAGTAATCCAAATAAAAATTTCAGAAAATCTATTTGTAGGAATGAGTTGTAGTCTAAAAATTTATCTGGAAGACTAAACAAACAAGAATACCTAAGACAATTTAGAAAAGTTTTTGTAAAAAAGTTTTGAGTCAGAGATAGAGAATCATGGCACAGAACAAGTGACTTGCACTTCCAGATACTAAATATACTAAATAGTGCTTCAATTCCTAGTCAGGGCACACACCTAGGTTGCGGGCTGAGAGGCAACCCATAAATATTTCTCTCTCTTTGAAGTTTCCCTAACTCTTTCTTTCTCCCTTCCACTCTCTCTAAAAATAAATAAATTCTTTAAAAAAATTTGTAAAATTCAGAAAATGAACATAAGTGACAGAAGACAATGAGAAAGAAAATGGAATTAATGTGAAAACAAGTCCACATTTTATTTAATGGCAGCAATTCTATTAGTTACTTTTAACATGCTAATACTTTCATTCAAAATTAAAAACAATAGTAAATGTAATGTGGAATCCTACATTTGGATATTGGAAGAAAAAAAACATTAGTAGAAAACTGGCAAAAACCAAATACAGTCTGTAGTTTAGTTAATGGTACTGTACCACTACTACTTTCTTTTCATTTTATTATATTTTATTGAGATGTAATTGATGTACATATCATTGGATTCTTAGTTTTGATAAATGTGCCATAATTATGTGAAATATTAACATTAGAGGAAGCTGGGTGAATTGTATAAAGGAATGCTCTGTACTATTTTTGTAACTTTTCTGTAAATTTAAATTTATTCCAAAATAAAGTTTACTTGAAAAAAAATCACATTGATAAAACATTATACCAAGAAAAGCTGAGTTGTATGCTTTAATAAACTGATAATGCTCACAAGTAACTAGGAGAAAAAGAAAAAGAAAATGGCAAAGGATATTATCAAGCAATTCTCTAACTAATGTTAATGAATATATACAGAATGTTTAAACAGCAATAACTATGAAAAAGAAAAAACTGAACCAAAGAGAAACTATCGCATATTAGACTGGTAAAGAGATTTTTTTTTTTAAGTATAATATATGGAGTTAGTGAGACTGTGAGGTAATAGACATTCCTACATAAAGTAGATAGAAACGTCAACCTTTCCAAAAAGCTGCAAAAATAGTTTGGAGATCCTGTATACCTGTATGCAGCTTTTCCTAATGGTAACTTCTTACATAAACATAGCAAAATTATCGAAACTAAGAATTAGCATTGTATAATACTATTAACAAAAAGGAAATAGTATTATACAATTAGCATTGTATAATACTATAAACAATAGGAATTTAGTAACTTTAGCTTAAGCCAGAATAATTATAACCAAAGTTTTGAAGAAGGACACTTAAAATACTCTGGCATTAATTAAGGTCTGAACAAGAGAAAGAAAGAGGGTCAATTAAGACAGAAAAAATTATAAACTGAGAAGACAAAGATGATACGGTCTGCCTTTGTTTACTTGGACTTTGGTTTATGCCGCACACCCAACTAACACCACAAATAGGAGGAAATTCTGAATGATAATGATGATGACAGTAATAAGTATAATTATTTATTTTATATAACTTAAAAACACTAATAATCCACATGTTCAGGTCAATTTAAAATAAGCTGAATAGTTAATATTTGTTTTGGGCTACCTACCTTAAAAACTATAATACTTTCTACATTAATGCTTCTACTATAAGCATAATTCAATGCAACATCAACATGTCTAAATATATAAATTCCAAGAAGAGGATTTCCTAATATCTTCAATGTAGATGCTTTGCTACTTATCCCATTGTAATATATCTCAGCCACATCACTCTGAGGAAGTGCTAAAAAGCAGAAATGTTCTTCAAGTTCTCTGCCATGTCTTCCATTCTCACGCATCTCTGACCTAAAGCAAAACAAACATGCAGTGAAATGAGAATATCAACACAATGTTTAACAGAAAATAAGTATTTCAACTTACTACAGTTAGAAAACAAGACAATTATTGATAACGTGCACAGGTGACAGTATCCTATGGAAACAAGTTAGGCTGAAAATCATCTAAGGAAGAAATGCAAATAGCAGGTAGATAAGTACTTGTCCAGAATTATGATAAAGGCTAACATTTCCTGAATGCTGCTAATATGCCCAACACTGTTAAGACTTAACCTTTACATGCATTTTGTCATTTGGTTCTCAACTCTCCCAAATTGAGTTGTTACTATTATTATATTATTGTTATATATGTTTTTAAAATAACAAATAATGATGTTTAAAGAGTTAAAACTTGCCAAAGTAGCAAAGTACATACTTGGAATTGTATATGCCAACCATTAAGTTCCAGAGATCAAATTCTTACTTATTTGTGTTACAGAGGAAAGAATATGCATTTGTTAAATACATACATATAGAGACACATACACACATACACATATATATGGACAATTATTAGGGCACTTCAGGGATCTAGATAAGAGCTGGAAGAAGTAAGTGAGAATTTGATTACCAACTCCTATCTTAGTAAGATAAATCATCCTCAGAAAGGATTATAATCTAAACTACAGATATTCTTGAAATTTTTGACTACAATCAAGAACCACTTAAAAATACAAAATATCCATCATCTCCTTTCAATTGGCAGATTGGATGGGGAGTTCTCGGTGGCGTGCTCAGCGCTAGTATCATTAGCAACTTGTAGGGCAGCAGTTCAATCACTGGGACAGAAATGTGACGCCAAGTGACCATCAACAATGGAGAACCTAGAGGACCTAGCAGATAATGTGTGAGCCACAAAAGAAAATTTGTTATTTCCTCCAGTACCACTCACAGAATTTATAAAAGTAAACTATGCACATTAGTATATTTGTATTTTTTTCATTAGCAAGAATGACTCACCATTAATTGTAGACAGGGCTACAAAACACATGGCAACAGTTACAATCAAGACTAACTGATTAGATCATGGACACTTCTCTCTCAGTTCCTGCAGATGTCAACCTTAACTTTCAACTTCAAGTGTCATCATTTCCTGCTCTTGCTTTCAAGTTGACATCAGTAGGTTCTGTGAAACACTAAGATCTCTATGTTGATTGTTAACGTTTAAATTTCACAAAAGCATAATAATACTTTTTCTTTTCCCAATTTCTCAATTGGTTTTTCTTAGGATCTGGAAAAAACACGAAAACTCTGAGCAATGTCTTGGAAGGATTTCCTAGCAGGACCCAAGTATTTGCTCAGAAAGTTAGTTTTCCCACATGGAAGCACAAGAGCACAAAGGTGCCTCAAATAGAATGCCTATGTCACAATTAATTACATTACACAAATCATTCCAGAATCAAAGTATATTGTTGTCAGGTTTTTACCTACGCATAAATATAACATTATGTGAAAATACAGTTATAAAACAAAGATGTATAATGAGCAATAGAGCAGGGTTTCTCAACAGTGGCACCACTGGTATTTTAGGCCAAGTAATTCTTTGTGTTTCTTACTGGCTAAACATTACATCCTCTCTAAGGGATTAAGTAGAATTAAAAATATATATATCAACAAAGATCAGACCCAAGAATCCCAAAACCTATATAACCAAAGTAGAACATATTCTCTGGAGTTTTGTATTGGTAATATACTAATAAATACTTTGTAGTTTTCAGAATTATATTGGAAATTTAGGGTTAAATATTACTTAGATAAAAATGAACAATAAAAAATTACCCATGACAACTCTTTGTAGGTTTAAACATTTTTATAAAAGATTACTTTTTGAAGTTACTCAGAACTAGAATCTGTCAGCTTGTCAAATGACAGAAGCTCTGAGTCTCAAAACCTTAATTTCAGAGATGATAGGTAAAATGAATCTGAGTAGTCTTTTCTGTTCACAGTAACACGTAACTGGGAAAGAATAAGAACTACTACTACATACAAAGTGCTCTATTACCAAAAGATAGTAGTATCTATCAGAGTATATGCTAACAGGATATTTATATTACCTTAAATATAAAAAATAAGAGCTAAGAATAAAGTTCCAGAAATGTTTTCTCATGTTTTTATAAAGCAATACTAATGAGGAATAAGTGTCATGATTTGTCAGTTCCTGAACCTTATGGATATTTTAGGCTCTGGAGTGGAAAGTTCGAAATCAACACAGCACTCAAATGTTAATTTTGTAGATATACTCTTGGTTGTGGGCTGGTTATTATTTTAATCCACATTTTATTAAACATTAAGTGATTAATATAAAAAACTTAGGTAAGAAAACTTACATCGATAAAGAAGTTACATATAAGTTAACATAAGACAACAAACAAATGAGCAGTAGAAACAGGATTAGATATCTTGGATATCTTTTGAAAGACCACGAACTTGTAACTCACTGTGCTACCATGTCTATCTACTGAAACCAACAACAGACTACAAGGTTTAAGTGCCTCAAATAGAATGCCTATGTCACAATTAATTACATTACACAAAGATTCCAAAGATAACCTGTAAAGTAGGTAATGAATACTTTGTTTTAGTAAATAAAACATGGAAAGTATCATTATCTTCAAGTTTAACTGGAATCAAGACAGTGCTATTTAGCTCCTGCTATGGGTTATGTAGCTACTGGTGGTGCTTAGACGACAGAATGAATATACTAAATTATGTTTTTTAGGATATAAAGAAAATGAAGTAACTGGCTTTGGAAAGCTTGAAAGGGAACTTAATTGTTTTCAAATCCATCAACTACCTATGATAAGTGATAATTGTACAGCTAGAATGAGGTGCAATATGTAAATGAAGCCCAGAGAGCTAAGAAAAATTGGGATTTAACAAAGTTTAAATAAGACATAAAAGTTTGATTCAAGAGTACTGGTGTCACAAAGATGGTGAAGTAGAAGACCCCAGCCTCCAGCTCCAACAAAGATCAATAGTTAGAGCTATCCACGAAGAAAAGCAACTCTAGGAGAGCTCTAGAATCAACTTAAGAAACTTCAGCAACACAGTGGCACAAAAACTCAAGAATAACTGCACAAAAAGGGTGAGATGAACAGCGTTGCCTGCATCATTGCCCCACACTCCATGCTACATTGTCCAGTGCCACGAGGGAATTCCCTAGGTAACTTCCCCTTGCTGGGAAGGTGAGAGCAGGGTGAGTGACCAGCTTCCCCAGCCTTTTGGAGTATCACATGAAGGACCTGCTTTGGTGCCCCAACCAGAGACCACAGGAATTAAAGTAGAAACCAGTAACAGGAGGAAGATTTAGAAATTCACAAATAAGAGAAAATTAAACAATACACTCCTGAACAATGAGTCAAAGATGAAATCACAAGTGAAATAAAAAAATATTGAAAGGAAAATGGAAAGACCATATACCAAACTTTATGAGATGCAGCAAAAGCAGTGTTAAGAGAAAATTTTATAGTAGTAAGTGCCTACTTTAGGAAAAAAATCTCAAATAAACCTAACTTTACACTGTCTAGAAAATAGTAAAAGAAGAGTACAAGAAGAACTAAGCCCTGGCTGATGTGGCTCAGTGGACTGAGTGCTGGCCTGCAAACCCAAGGGTTGCTGGTTAAATTTCCAGAGTACCTGCCTGGGTTGTGGGCCAGGTCCCAGGTAGAGGACACACAAGAGGCAACCACACATTAATGTTTCCCTCTCCTTCTCCTTCCCTTCCCCTCCTCTAAAAAACAAATAAATAAAATATTAAAGAAAAAAGAAATAAGCTAAAGTTAACCATTAACATCATATTCAATGGTGAAAAGCAGAAAGCTTTTCCTCTAAGATCAGGAATAAACAAGGATGCCCACTCTCACTACTTTTATCCAACAGAGTACTAAAAGTCCTAGCCAGAGCAATTGGGCAAGAAAAAGAAAGGGAAGGAATTCAAATCTAAAAGGAAGAAATAAAATGGTTTCCTTTTTTTTTTTTTCCCAGATGACATGCTGTTATATACAGAGAAAGACCTAAAGACTCTACCAAAAAAATGTTAGGCCTAAGAAACAAATTCAGTACAGTTTCAAGATATAAAAATCAATATAAAAAGCACTGCATTTTATATAGTAACTGTGAACTACCTGAAAAAAAAAAAGTAATTTCATTTATAGTAACACCAAAACCAATAAAATACTTAGGAATAAATTTAAACAAGGAGGTGAAAGATCTATAAACCAAAACTAAGACCCCTATGAAAGAAATAGAACACACAAAAAATGGAAAGATATCCCATATTTGTCAGTGGTAAGAGTTAATACTGATAAAATGCCAATACTACCCAAAACCATATAAAGATTAAATGCAATCTCTATAAAAATTCCAATGGCATTTTTAATAGAAACCGAACAAGCAATCCTGAAATTTTTATGGAATTACAAATGAACCTGAACAACCAAAGAATCTTGAGAAAGAAAGGAGCTTACGGCATCATACTTCCTAATTTCAAAATGTATTACAGGGACTTCCAGTCAAGGTGACAGCATAGGCAAACATAGCTTGCCTCTTTGTATAACCACAAAAAATTTACAACTGTAATATAGAACAACCATAACTCAGAACCATCAGAAATTGAGTTGAATGGAAGTATGACAACTATGGAATTAAATAAACCACATCCATCCAGACTGGTAGGAGGAGTGCAGATACAGCACACACTAGTCCCACACCCACATGTGGTGGATAAAAATTCAGGAGGGATATCTAGAGAGTGAGCAGTCCCAGCTCCACAGCCCAGAGTTCCACAACTTCTGGCTGCAAAAACCAGCAACCATTGAATTGGCAGAAGAAAATTCTGGAGCCCCAAGCAGTTCCTCTTAAAGAACCCACATATGGATTCACTTACTCTGAATCACTCCCTCTGAGCTCCAGCACTGGGGTAGCAGCTTGAAAGGCACCAGTGGTATACAGGGAGAAACTGAAGTGTCTAACATCAAGATGAGCAAAGGCCACTGTCCCTTTTCTGACCCCCCCCCACCCCAACCTCAGGATGGTATAAGCAGCCTCTGAGACAATTTCAAGCTGTCCAACACTGGCATCATGGGGGTGCCTTAAAGAGATGAGAAAGATCAATAAATTGGAAATCTATCTGGAAATACAATGAAAGAAAATTTCCCTAATTTGGCAAAGGAAATAGACATGCAAGTCCAGGAAACACAGACAGTCCCAAACAAGATGGATGCAAAGAGGCTCACTTCAAGACACACCATAATTAAAATATCAAAGGTTAAAGATAAAGAAATTTAAAAGCAGCAAGTTAATGACAGGGGAGTTCCCATAAGGCTGTCAGCTGATTTCTCAAAAGAAACTTTCAGGTTATAAGGGATTGGCAAGAAATATGCATAGTCATGAAAAGCAGGGACCTGCAGCCAAGATTGCTCTATGCAGCAAAGCTATCATTTAGAATTGAAGGGCAGATAAAGAGCTTCCCAGAGAAGAAAAAACTAAAGGAGTTCATCATCACCAAGACATATTATATAAAATGTTAAAGGAACTTATTTAAGAAAAAGAAGATCAAAACAATAAAATAGCAATAAATATGTATCTATCAACAATTGAATCTGAAAAAACAGACCAAGCAAATGAGAACAGAGACAGAACCATGAATACGGACAGCATTTTGATGGTTGCCAAAGGGGAGGGGTGTATGGGGGAATGGGCAAAGAGGTAAGAGTATTAAGTACAAACAGGTAGTCAGAGTAACCATGGGGATATAAAGTACATAGAGGAAAAGGAGTAGCCAAAGAACTTATGTATGACCCATGGGCATGAACAATGATGAGGGGACTGACTGGGGGGGGGTGCTAGGTGGAATGGGTATGGGGGATAAAGGACAATTGCAATAGTGTAATTAATAAAATATAATTAAAATATATTACAAAGGTACAGTAATTAAAACAGTATGATAGTGCCATATAAACACAAACAGAGCAATGGGTCAGAATCAGGAATGCAGAAATAAACCCATGCATATACACTGCCAACTAATATTTGACAAGAGAGCCACAAATATGCAATGAGGAAGGAGAGTCTCCTCAGCAAAGGAATGTCCATATGCAAAAGAATGAGACTGTATCCCTATTTTATACCACTCACAAAAATTTAACTCTAAATGAATTAAAGACTTAAAGGTTAGACCCAAGGCCATAAAACTCCTAGAAGAAAACATAGGGGACAATCTCCTCGACAATGGTCTTGGCAAAAATTCTTTGGATATGACATCAAAAGCACAAGCAAAAGCAAGTATCAACAAATGGGACTACCTCAAACTAAAATGCAATTTGTCACAGCATATAGAAACAACTGATAAAAGGAAAAGACAAAATGAAATGGGGAAAAATATTTGCAAACTATGTATCTGACAAGGGGATAATATCCAAAATACATAAGGAATCCATACAACTCAATGGTAAAAACAAACAATCTGATTAAAAACTGAGCGGAGTACTTGAATAAGTATTTTCCCAAAGAAAATGTACATATGACCAATAAGAACACGAGAAAGTGTTCAACATCACTAATCATCAGTGAAATACAAATCAGATCACAAGATATCATTTCTCACCTTTCTGCATGGCTATTCTCAAAAAGACAAGATAAGTACTAGTGAACCCTCACTTGTTAGTGGGATATAAATTGGTATAGTCACTATACAAAACAGAGATTCAAAAAAAAAAAAAAAAGTAAAAATATAACTACTGTATGACCCAGAAATCCCACTTGTAAGTATGCATATGAAGGAGATGAAATCACTATCTTAAAGAGATATCTACATTTCCATGGTCATTTCAGCATTATTAACAGTCAAGATATTAACATAACCTACATGCCCGTTGATAGATGAATTGATAAAGAAAATGTAGTATATATACAATGAAATATTACCCACCATAAAAAAGGAAACCCTTCCACTTTCAACAATGCTGATGGATCTTGAGGGCATTATTTTAAGTGAAATAAGTCAGAAAGAGAAAAGACAAATACACTTATAATCTCACAGGAGGAATGTAAAAGCATAAAACTCACAAACACAGACAGCAGAATGATGGCTGAGAAGGCCTGGAGAGTGGGGGTAATGGAGGATGTGTCAATGAAGGTATAGACTTTCAGTTATAAGTTCTAAGGATCTAAGGCACAAAATGGTGACTACAGTTAATACTGTATTGTACATTTGAAAGCTGCTTGAGAATAGAGCTTTAATATTCTTATTATATGAACAAATGGTAATTAGGTGAGGTAAAGGATGTGTTACCTAACCTTACCATGGTAAACATTTTGCAATACATATATATGTATCAAATCATCACACTGTACACCATGAACTTATACAATGTTATGTCAATTATATTTTAATAAAGTTGCAAAAAGGGAAAATTTCTCACACAAGAAGTTCAGATATAAGGTAGTATTTTAGTTTTCTATTGCTACTGTGAAAAATTACCAGAAACGTAGTGGATTTAAATCAAGTTTCTTATCCTACAGTTATATAGGTCATAAGCCCAATATGGGTCTCATTAGGCTAAAATCAAGGTATCATCTGGACTTATGCTCCTTCCTCAGACTCTTGGGGAGTGTCTATCTCCTTGATGACAGAATTCAGTTAGAGCTGGAAGACTGACCTCCGGTTTGCTTGCTGGCTGTTAGCTGAAGGCCGTTCGGAAATTCTAGAAGTTAACTGCTTACCTTGGTTCTTAACACCTTTCCTTCATCTTTATAGCCAACAAAGTCAGGATGAATCCCTCTTATACTTATTCTGTCTCCTCTCTCTGACTCACTCTTCTGCCTTTCTCTTACATTTCTGAGAGCTCCAGTAGGGCCCACTGAGATAACTAAGGATAATCACCCATCTGAAGGTCCTTGACCTCAATCATATCTACAGAGTCCTTTTCGTTACATAAAGCAACACATGCAGAGGTTCTAGAAATCAAGATGTAGACATCTTTGGGGGAGTACTATGCTGCCCACCACAAGCAAATTCAGAACCTTATTTAGTCCCTCAACAATATCAGGAAGTCAAATTTCTTCCCCTTGACTCTACACTGCTCCCCACGACGTTGTCATTTTCACCTCTGTCAGGGCTCCTCTATGGTCCTAAGAGGGCTGCCAGCAGCAGCTAGGTCTACTAGCTTCCTTGCTCACACCTATGGAGACAATGACTTCAGCATCTCAGGATTTCCAAGGAAGTCTCACACTGTGTTTGGCCTAACTGGAAAAGGAGAAAATTCTGGGATATCCTAAATTAAATTACAATGGGCTGGAGCATGAAGAAACAGTAGTTTAATCAGTTAACAACTGCAGAGCAAAACAAACAAGAGACTGCTTACATTCCTCAATGTATGTTGAAACTTAATGAATTAACTTCCAGGTGGCTATTTCCTCAATTATCTAAAAAGAATAGTTGTGTAGCCAACCACCAGGTGCACTTCTCCATCTTACTTGGCATGAAGTTTCCAGACTGTTGCCCACAACCATCCTGAAGAGCAAACCCTTACTTCTTACAGAATGTGCACTTATCTCCCTCCCTTTTACCACTTTTATCTATATAGCCAATGTAAATTCAGAACAGCTTGTATCTTTCTTCTGCCTACCTGGTATAGTAAAAAGCCCGTTAACTCCAGGACAGTGGACATGATTTCTCCTTCTAGCCCTGTTGTTTGACGGGTTAGACTTCATGCTCCAGGCTTGGTCCTTTTTGGCTAGCAATGACTCACTCAATAAAACCCTTTCCTCTTAAGAAAACTTCAACAGTGAAAGTTTTTGTTTAATATATGAATATTGACTAGGTTTGGATGTCAGTGAACTAATAAAGGTAAGGGGGATGGGACAGAGAATAGTCTAATTATGTAAGATGACTTACAATTATTAGGGAGATTACAGTCTACTCATTGGTTACTGATACACACCCTTCTTTCAAAAATGCTCATGCTCACACCAAACACCTTCAATCCACTTCACAAAAGGGAAAAACCCAAAGTCTCACCCAGTTATTGCATCTAACTTTAGATCCATCCCGTGAGTAATATGCTTTCATTTCCAAAATGTGTGGCTCTAGATCCATATAGTGAACATTAGGAAATACATGACCACAAACTTATCTACAGCCAAAATCCACTGGTGGAGAGAAAATGACTACAATTAAATTCAGAAAAGTGAAGAATGACACAAAAATGTTCAGTGTTAACTGGCCCTTACTGAGCACAAAGTATATCCTTTCAAAATGTAGTAGCTAGGAATTCTTCGTCCCCCTCTCAAAATTCCAAAAGCCAGTAACCATAGCAAGACCTTGTTTGGATAATGATAGTGATGAGCAATTTGTCTCCTGGCTACAAGCCTCTCAAAACTTTCCATCCCCCAAGGTCCTGAATTTGGAGTGGCCCTTACCTACTGCAATCTAACATGATGCAATCAGTTTCTTCCCTGAGATTGCATTTAAAATGTATCTTTACTCTAAAAACTTTAGTAGTTCCATTTACCAGCAGGAAAGTGCTCAAAAGAACGTATCTGGGAAAGGTAGAAGGCAATATATTTGTGCTCTGTGGTGTATTTATCTCCCACTAAATTTCCTTCCTTTTAAACCCATATTCACATTAACTCCGGAAAAGATTTTTTTTTTTTCCTTCAAGCTAATTTTGCAAAGCTGATCTGTGAAACTAGGCTATAAGCAGAAAGATTCTTTCTGACTAAACTCTGAATTTTAAAGGCTTCTTGGGTCGAAGCAGAAAATGGGCAAAGCACTTCAATATCCTGAAGTTTTTTTGTAAAGTTCTCCCACAAACCACAGCCTATGAAGCATATGGTGTATTCCCCAAAGTATAAGGGAATACCATTATCTTCCCATCTGGGAACAGTGGGGTTCTTCATTGTCCTCCTTCCAGATTAAATCTGTATTTTAGAATCTCTTACAAAAGTATGTCTTACCCAGCACCAAACTGAGTATCAGTTGGAATGCTGCTGACTTCACATATAGAATCCCATTCAAACTGGCTTAAAAATAAGTTAACCTCTTATAACAAGAAATTCAGAAATCAGGCAGCCTTTATCAGGGTTGACTCCATGGCTCCAGGTGTCATTCAGGTTTCCCTGAAGTCAGTTTCCCCCATCTCTCTGTTCTGTTCTTCTCAGCTTTAGGGTATCCAAACACTAGTTTCATTATTCCAAGAGTGCTATGAGTAGCTTGAGCAACAATCTTCCTTGTTTGCATCAGACTGGCCCCAAAGAATTCCCTACCGAACACCCTGTCTCAGAGCATCACCGGCCCAAAAAGATTCAGTTCTGCCCACTCTTGAAATCATAAGTAAAGTGAATGAAATTAACCATGTTCAGACTACTCACTTGAGTGGAATGTAAACTGAGATGTCAAGTACAAATTCAAGCACAGCATCAAGCTGGGTACTGACAATCTTTAAAATAGCCTTTCATATATATATATTATATATATATATAATATATATATATTATATATATATAATATATATATATAATGTTTAAAGGTTAGTAAGTTACTTAAAACAAAAAAGGATCACAGTGATACAAATAAGGCAATGGACTTAAGATTTGTCTTTTACCTATTAAGATCAGCTCAAGTTTCTTAACTCTTCAAAACATCTCTACGACTCAGGAAGAATAATCCACCTGTCATCTGTACATCTACATCTTTATTATAACATTGTATATTTAGCTGGACATCCTTTCCACTAGGATGTAAATTCTTTGAGGCTGAGGGGAAAACATTTTTCTCTGAGGGTTTCAAATATAGTCTTTTCAAACTGCAATTGGGAATCTGTGTATGAGGGTGGTCGACTGTAGTTTATGTAGATTTTCAACTGCAGAGGTGTCAGTGCCCCTAACTCCAACATTGTTCAAGGATCAACTATAATATCTGACACCGTAGGCACTCAAATGTATAATGAATGAATACACAGATATTTGGATTAATGTGTTTTTGCTGCTTTCACACTTAAGAAGCTGTAGATGGAATAAAGATTAGAAGCAGAGACTGGTATCTTTTTGGAGCTACTTTCTTTTGCTGAGACTACAGATTTATAAGCTTTCTAAGGGGAGTGATAAGAAAAGCCAGAGGCAATCAATGTTATTAATACTTTCTCTTTTCATCCTATTACTCTATTATTTTTCTAACCATTATTATTTATTTTTCCTTTTATTTTCCTTTTCTACCTGTGCTTTAAGACTAATTAAGGTACTTCCTACCATCATTCATATTTAAAAACATAGGTTAAATAAAAGTTCAACCTAATTAAATGATTAAGTGTCCATTCTTTTGCCAGACTTAGTTCTATACTACGGACATGAAAACAAGTAAGATAAAATTCACAATGTAGTAGGGAAATCAGACAAAACCAATACATTGTGATTGGTTCTATTAAACCAGTATAAAATTCTATGGAAAACAAGTGAATTTGTCTAAATGGGCAAAAACGATAGACTTGTTGGTCATTTAGAATGTCTAACATGTATTGCCGGTGGTAGTTCTAACATTTCTGTAACATCAACAAGGACAAATAACTGGATGAAAATTAAGTTATGCAGTGGGGGGGGGCACATTATTAAAAAGGACAAAATGCCTAAAAGAACTGGAATCAAAGAACAATGCTAAGAATTCATTTTTGTTCAAACCTATTTCGATCTGGAAGGGGCAGGATATATCCAGTCCATTCTACTTTGCTCAAAACTGTGTTTTTTAGTTGAAAGAATATGCCATAAACTAATTCTGTCATTTCTTTAAATTCTCCCAAAGTAACACCAAGTGGGACAGCATGTGTGAGTGGAGAACTGATTTCTAAAACAAAAACCCCGAACATTTAAGAATGAGCTCCAAGGGTGGGTCCATCAGCTGTAAAACAAACACCAACTGGTGAAGGAGCCGAGCTCAGACGGTGCAAAAGCTGCACTGAATTCTGTTCGCATAAAATCACCTACAAATACAAAACATTTACCACGAGAACTGTGCACGTGCTCTAATTCTTATCAAAATAACATAATGAAATGTACCTTCCCAAAAAGGAGAAGAGATACTTTTTAAAAAATTAAGTGTCAAAAATAGTGCTTCTCGTGGAATAGTTGGAAATAGCCAGATATAATCCTGCCTAATAAAAACACCAATTCAGTCTCTGAAGGGTGGAGTCAAGGGAAAAAAAGTTACTTTCTAAATACTTTAACTGCTGTTATATAGTGCACCAGATACAAGGGATCTACAAAATTGCTACTTAATGAATGTGTTGGTGTATGCTTCTGAAAATTTTATTAATGAAAAAATTAAGAATGCCTAAAATCTCGCTAGTGAATGTATAAAACTTACTAAACAAATATCACACTTAGCTTTTCACTATTACAAAAGGCTTATAAGAAGGCCAACAAAATTATGAATAAACAATATATACTTGTTTTCTTTTTTAAAGATTTTATTTATTTATTTTTAGAGAGGGAAGGGGGGGGGAGAGAGAGAGAGAGATCAATGTGCGGTTGCTGGGAGACATGGCCTGCAACCTAGGCATGTGCCCTGACTGGGAATCGAACCTGCGATGCCTGGTTCGCAGCCCGCGCTCAATCCACTGAGCTATACCAGCCAGGGCTATACTTGTTTTCTAAGTAATATTTATCAAACCTCAAATGGTAGAAATAACAAATAATGTAAAACTTCATAGTAAAAACAAAATGAAATCTCACACTTCTTTAGGTCATAGTAACTTACCTCTTAGAAGTAAAATTTTTTTCCAGATCTTCATTGTGAACCAGTTTTGTATCCCCAAACTGCCACGAGGACTGCAGATCACAACTTACATCAAGCCGGCACTGGTTAAGAGTATCGTGTATGAAACTGTACTCTCTAGTATTGGTGAAACAAGTTGATAAGTAAACTAAAGATAAAGAAAAGGGCAAATGGTTGGCATTTAAAATGACATCCTTGTACAATGACAATTTGTATCAGAATAAGACACAAAATAACCAAGTACTTGAAATTTTCTTTAACATCTGGAGGCAATAATTTATATTTAAGGTTTTGTAACAGACTTCCTACACCTGTTATAAATGAAAATATGAACCTTGTTCTTCTCCACATACCTCTTTGAGTTCCTGAAAGTTGACAGATGGTACTAGAATTCAGGTGACTCATTTTCAATTTAAGACGTACGCTGACTCTACAAGTATTTATTACACACATACCTGGGAGCTACTGTTAGCACGTGAGTATTTCTTGTATTTTCCCCAAATTAAATAAAACCCTATATACTAGTAAACTATTTGGTTACTTTGACTTGCAAAAACACCAGAACATATTTATAAACTGCTGACTGACACTGTGGCATGAAAAAGAGGTAAAAATTTTTTCAGGACAAATAAGCAATGTTTTAAGCATGTCTATATTATTAAGTATACACACAAAGGATTAAAACTCTTAAAAGGATTCAGAGGAAAGAAAGGAACAGATACAGATGATTGTTATTAAAGTTGCTGTCAACACTGAATTAGTGAACATAAGCATACCTCATTATTTAGTGCAGGTTCAGTTCCAGACTGCTGCAGTAAAGCCAATGTCGTACTAAATCAAGCCATACAAATTTTTTGGTTCTGCACTGCATACAAAAGTTATGTCTACACTATACTATAGTCTAGTAAGTGACCAATATATTGCACTATGTCTAAAAATGTACATACCTTAATTAAAAATACTCTATTGCTAAAAAATTCTAACCATTATTTGAGTCTTAAGCAATTCATAATCTTTTTGTTGGTGGAGGGTTGCTGGTGGCTCATGACTGGTCAGGGTGGTGGTTGGTGAAGGTTGCAGTGGCTGTGGCAATTTCTTAAAATAAGGCAGCAACAAAGTTTGCTACATTGATGTGACCCATCCTTCTAGAAAGGATTTCTCTATAGCATATGTGGCTGTTTGATAACATTTGACCCACAGTAATACTTTCAAAATTGGAGTCAATCCTCTCAAACCCTACTGTTGCTTTATCAATTAAGTTTATGTAATATTCCACATCCTTTCCTGTTATTTCAGCAATCTCCACAACAGCTTCACCAGGAGTTGATTCCATCTCAAACAAACAAAAAAAACACCCCACTTTGCTCATCCACATAAAGCAACTCCTCATCCACTGAAGTTTTATTTTGAAATTGCTGCAATCCAGTCATATCTTCAGGTTTCATTTCTAATTCTTGCTCTCTTGTTATGTCCGCCACATTTGCAGTTGCTTCCCCCACTGAAGTCTTGAATCCCTCTAAGTAATCCATGAGCATTCAAACCAATTTATTCCAAACTCCTGTTAATGCTGGTATTTTGATTTCTTCTTTTGAATTACAAATATTCTTTTTTTTTAAGATTTTATTTATTTATTTTTAGAGAGGTAAGGGAGGAAGAGAGAGAAACATCAATGTGCGGTTGCTGGGGGCTGTGGCCTGCAACCCAGGCATGTGCCCTGACTGGGAATTGAACCTGCGATGCTCTGGTTCGCAGCCCATGCTCAATCCACTGAGCTACGCCAGCCAGGGCGAATTACAAATATTCTTAATGGCATCTAAAAACAAAATCCTCTCCAGAAGGTTTTCAATTTATGGATGTTGGATTAGCAGGTATGAAAATAACATTAGTCTCATTGTTCATCCCCATCAGAGCTTTTGTGTGACCAGGGGCACTGTCAATGAGTGATAGTATTTTGGAAAAAATCTTTTTTTTTCAGTGGGTCTCAACAGTGGGCTTAAAGTATTCAGCTAACTATATTATAAACAGATGTGCTGTTATCCAGGCTTTGTTGTTTCATTTATGGAGCAGAGGCAAAATAGACTTAGCATAATTCTTAAGGGCTGTAGGAATTTTGGGATTGTAAATGAGCATTGGCTTCAAACCTAAAGCCAGCTGCATTAGTCCCTAACAAGATAGTCAGCCTGTCCTTTGAAGCTTTGAACCTAGGCAGACTTCTCCTCTCCAGCTATGACAATCCTAGATGGGATCTTTATCTAACACAAGGCTGTTTTGCCTAAAACAAAAATCTGTTGTTTAGTGTTGCCCCCATCATTAATTATCTTAATTAGATCCTTTGGATAACTTGCTGCAGCTTCTGCATCAGCACTTGCTATTTCACCTTGTATTTTCATGCGATGGAGCAAGCTTCTTTCCTCAAACCCATGAACCAACCTCTGCTAGCTTCAAACTTTTCTTTGTAGCTCCCTCATCTCCCTCAGCCTTCAAAGAATTGAAGAATTAGTCTCTTGCTCTGGATTAGGCTTTGGCTTACAGGAATGCTGTGGCTGGCTTGATCTGTCCAGACCACTTTACTTTCTCCATATCAGCAATAAGGCTGTTTTACTTTTTTACCATTGTGCGTTCACTTTTAATTTCTTCTAAGAACTCTTCCTTTGCATTCACAACTTGGCTAACTGGTTCCAGAGGCCTAGCTTTCGACCTAGCTTGGCTTTCGACATGCTTTTCTAAGCCTTATGGTTTCTAGCTTTTGATTTAAAGGAAGAGGCATCTGACTCTCCCTTTCATTTAAATAGTCAGAGGCCATTGTAGGGTTATTACTGGACTAATTTCAATATTATTGTGTCTCAGGAACACAGAAGCCTGAGAATAAGAAGAGAGATGAGGGGAAAAACCGTATGAGTGGTCAGAACAGAAAACACACATTTATCAATTAATCTGTCTTACACAGGCATGGTTTGTGGCACCTCAAAATGATTACAGTATTAGTATCAAAAATTTAGTAATCTTCAATAACAGATTTCCATAGCAAATATAATAAAGTCTCAATATTTTAAGAATTATAAAAATGTGATATTGAGACATGAAGTGAGCAAATGCTGTGGGCAAAATGGTGCCAACAGACTTGATAGTAATACCCACTTCATCCCTGATGGGGGTAATTTGTGGCTTGTATGTGGCTTCTTGTATGTGGCTTGTTTGTGGCTTCTTCTTGGTCAGTCTTGCTAGAGGTTTGCCATTTTTAAAAATGTTTTCAATCAAACAGCTTTTTGTTTCATCGATTTTCCTTTCTTCTGCTTGATTTGGGCTTATCATGTTCTTTTTGTAATTTCTTCAGGTAAAAGCTTAGATTGATTTGAAACTCTTCCTACTCTCTAATGTAAGTATTTAGTGCTATAAATTTGTGAGCAAAACTCTTCCCTCAAATTTCAAATAAAAATTTTGTTCATTTTTATTCAGTCCAATGTTATTTTTAATTTCTCTTGAAATC
This sequence comes from Tonatia bakeri, assembly GCA_004024845.1. Classification (NCBI taxonomy): domain Eukaryota; kingdom Metazoa; phylum Chordata; class Mammalia; order Chiroptera; family Phyllostomidae; genus Tonatia; species Tonatia bakeri. Next base: position 105,522 of record PVIA01005439.1, read on the forward strand.
TCACGAATATTCAGAAATGTGTATACTTTCCATGTGCTTGGAAACATTAATTTCCAGTTTGCATGTGGTCAGAAAACACATTCATGACTTCAATTCCTTTCAATATGTTGAAATATGTGTTTCATAGCCCAACATACTATCTTGAGTATCAAATGAGAGCTTAAAAAACTCTAATCTGCTGTTGATGGGTAATGTAAAAATGTCAGAGCCTGTGGGTTGATGGTGTTTACTTCTGTCTTTACTGACTATCAATTGTTGAGAGAGGAAAGCTAAAGTCTTTAACTATAATTCTGGAACTGTCCATTTCCCCTTTCAGTTTTGTCAAATTTGCTTCTGCATCTGAAGCTCTGTTGTTTGGTGAATACACACATAGGATTGTTATTATTAGCGGACAGACCTTTTCATCATTACGTAATATCCTTCTTTGTTCCTAATAATTTTCTTCCCCCTGAAGTTTACTTTATATGATGTTAATATAGCCATTCCTGCTTTATTTTGATTGTTCGCATAGCCTGTATTCCGCCATGTGTTTACTGTCAACCAACCTGCAGTACCGTATGTGAAGGGAATTTATTGACAGTAGTTATGTCAACCTGTTTTAATTAATATATTTAGATCATTTACATTTAACATAATTGATATGTTAAGGTTTAAATCTGCCATTGGTTTATTTTTTTCCTCAGCTGTTTCTCTATTTCATTTTTCTGTATTCCTGTGGGTTACTTGGACATTTGTAAAATTCAAATTTCATTTATCTATGGTTCTTACTAAGAAGTTTTAATTCTGAGATAAATAGATTCACATGAAGTCCTAAGATATAGTGCAGAAAGATCCTATATCCCACTTACCCAGTTCCCTCCAATGGTGACATCTTGCTTTACAATTGTCTTAAATACTTCCTCTGTACGCAATGAGATCAGTCATAGAATGTTATACTTTTTGCTCCAACTGTCAAACATAATTAGAAACCTCAAGAAGAGAATAACTTACTGCATTTCTCTTTATTTTTACTCTATTGTTCTTCCTTTGTTCTTAATGTTTGAAGCATCATTCTCTTGTCATTTTCTGTTTGGAGAACCTTGTTTACATTATTTTAGGGTGGATCTGCTGATGAAAAATTCTGTTTTACTTTATCTGAGAATGTCTATTTCACTTCTATTTCTGAAGGATATTTTAAACTGGTGACAATACTGGGTTGACAGTTCTTTGGAATATTTTCAGCCAATATTTCAAGTACCTTTTCAGCTTCACATTCTTTCTCTCTTCTACTTCTGGGACTCCAAAAACAAAGATGTTAGATCTTTTATTATTGTTCCATAGTTCCCTATGGCTCTGTTATTTTTTTCTGTATTGTTCAGGCTGGGTAATTTCTATTGTTATACCTTCAAATTTGCTGATTCTTTCCAGTGTTTTCTTGATTCTTCTCTGGATACCATCCAAATAAGTTTTTATTTAAATTACTATGTTTTTCAGTTCCAAAACTTATACTTGGTTCTTTATTATATTTGCCATTTCTTCACTGAGATTTTGTATTTTTTCATCTGTGCAAGAGTGTTTATAACTGTTGAAACACGATGGCCACTTCAAAAGCTTTGTCAGATAATTACAATATTTGTTTCATCACTGTGTTGGCATCTATTGATTATCTTTTCTCATTTAAATTGAGATTTTCCTGGGTGGTGGTAAGAGAAGTAATTTTTTAATTACATGTTGGTCATTTGGGTATTGTTGTCAAGAGCCTCTGGATCAAGTGTAATCTTGTGCTTTCACAAGCCTCTACTAAATCTGAGCTGGTAGAATAAGTGCCAGTAGGGAAAACAGGGTGGCGGTATGGACTCTTCACCATCAGGCAAGGTTGAAGTCCTGGCTTTCCACAGGGTCTCCACTGACACCTGGGGGGATGCCTTGTTACCTCAGAAAAGGGGCAGAAGTCCACTTTCTTACTCAGCCTCCACTGACACTGTTGGAGGGGGATGGATACCTTGTTACTAGAGGGTATATAGGTTTCCATGCTCCCCACTTCATCTTCACTGACTCTCTACTCTCAGTGAAAAGGATGATTCATCACCACAAGGCAGGAGTGGAAATCCACTGACACTGCAAGGTCAGAGGATGGCAGGGAGAACTTATTACTGCCATGAAGGGGAAAGACACAGGTGGAATCTATGCCTATACTACTTACCTTTGCTGACAAAGGTATAGGAACTATGTTTTCTTCCCCCTAGTGTTTTGCAGGAGAAGGGTGTTTATTGTGAAAACAGGCTTCTATCTTTTTAGAATGTCCTTTTCCCAGTCCTTGGCAAGAGAGAACAGACTTTTCTTGTTGTTTTTTTTTTGTGACTGCCAACTGACATTCCTGAGTTATGGGCATACCATCTGAGACACAGAAGAAACACAAAGAAAACCCAGAGAACTTACTGCTATGTTATTTCTTGAGTCTCAGGGTCCCTAGCCAGTCCATCATCATCTCTTCACCTTTCAAAGTCTTCTTATGTTTGTTTTATCTATGATGTCCAGAGTTTTTAGGTGTACTTAGTGAGAGAAACAGAAGATATCTGTTCCATTTTTTGTGGAACCAAAAGCACATGTGTGTTTAAGGCATTTAAGGCCTGACTTAAGCTAATTTTATAGGCAAAATAGAAGATAAACATAAAGTAAGAATCAGATAAATGCAGTAATAGTTATAAAATAACCCCATCTTCCACAAAAATATTACCTTTCCTAGACGTCCTCCTGATCTTGGGAATGGTAAATTTTTTCAAAGAATGGTCTTCTACACCAGTAATTAATAAAGGTTCACTGGCTGAGCTCATTTTCCACGGAGTCTTGTGTTTAGCAATCTTTTTCATTTCCATTTTTTTTGTGTCCTAAAATCAACCTGAAGTTATTAAGCAAAACATCAATAAATATATACAAGGCAATGGCAGTAAAATAATTTAGAGGTTCATACATGGAATTAAATATTTATTCTTGGTCACAATTGCAACAGGTTTCAATCTCAATTTGCCAGGTAAAATATTTATTTTGTAGTTTGTAATGGACTTTTTCCTTGTTAACTCCTATAATTGTAATTGGGCAACAAAGCCTCTATGTTCCTGAAAAGCATAACTTCCAAACACCAATTTTTCATTTTATTAACATTTGGTAAAATTCTTGCCAATTACTCTACTTCTTACAATATTTTTCCTAGACACTTCTGTGAATAGACAATATTCTCTATATCAGAATTTCTGCTTTGGAAGACACTCATGAAAGTTCTAAGTGAACTACTGCATGGCAACAACTGATGGCCTAAAACAGTCACTCATTGACTGCTGCTCCTAAATATCACTCTCTACAAATGGTTTAGACATCATATATTGTTATACTACCGGTAGTAACAAATTTCTTTTCCTCCCTCCTTCCTTCTCTTCCTAACCCCTACCCAATCACACTGATTGATTTTTAACCTTTCAAGTAGAACTCATATTGGATATCAAAGAAAAGCTATGGAGCCCACATACATGTAAAAATGTATTTTTCATACCATTTCATAATACAGTTCAAGGGCCTCCTGATATCTATCAACTACATAGCTCAAATATTAGCTAACAATCCAAATTAAGAGCTGTCAAAATTCCACAGAAGGATCACAAAGGGTAAGATTCCATTGAAGGTTTATGGATCTTTCCCCCTAATCCACACTCCTCTTCCCTTCATGAAAGGTGATCTTGCAGTATCCCAAACAAGTGTGGATCAGAATAGGGAATGGACAGACATCTCTAGAAAGAGAAGAAAATCACTTTTTCTCATCTAGCCACTAGTAGTTTTGACTCCTAATAAGAATACACTTAAGATCTCTACCAGCTCCAGAGACAACTAGCAATCTGGTAGTTTTGTAAGAGGGAGAAAGGAGAATAATTTATTTAGAATAATCTATTTGACAAAAAAATCTTCAATTAATCTTGATCTATACTTGCTGCACACAAAGGTATAGGCATACAATCATCCACTGAATATACTTGAAGAGCCGCGTGCTGTGACAGTCCTTATTGCTTTTAAATCAGTCAAATTATATTTTCTAGAAAGCAGAATGATATTTCAGATGTATGGTTTGTTATGAAAGGTTTCTCTAGTAGTAATAAATATTTATGGAATTCAATTTGTTTAGAAGGACTATCTCAAATTCAGAATAAAACAAGGACACCCACTGTCACTGCTTCCTTTAACAGCATGCTAGAGGTGTCACAATGACAGACGAAAGAAGTAGTATAAAGGAACTAAAAAGCTAACGGGGAAAGTAAAGGGCTAGGGAATTTCTTGGAGTGAGAGTAAGTCTCAGCTTGTAAAAGAAAACTTAGACCCATATCCTATAGACAGATTAAGAATAAATTTTACTTAGAAAGGCAAAAAAATCATAATGGTTCAAATTTTGGTTCTACCATTAATTAACAATGTTATAATATCTAATGTCTCTGAGACTAATAATAGTATCAAGTACCTCACGTGGCTGCAGAACCTGGCACGCAGGAACTCCACACAATTAACCATCAGTGTAACCTTGAAGCCCATACTATGGAACCAAGTTATACAGTTTGTTGAAAAGCACAGTACTGTAAGGTTAACTAGGTTAGAAGGCAAGTGATGTTGGTTCTGATTCTAGCTCTGAAAACCTTGGAGAAGCACTATTCAGAAATGAATCAGTGGCAAAGGAATAAATCGCTTTTATGTTAAACAGCTAAGTCAAAAATACTTTTTCCTCTCAAAGTCCATATTTAAAAGAATATTTGTACTGAGATTACTAAGACTAAAATTAAAAATCAAACACCTGAGTGCTTGAGGCTTCATGTGCTAGATTAGCAATTAGTAAATTAACCTGCAACATTTTTTTAGCTAATTACTGTGAGAGTCTTTAATAACAGTACCTTGTAAACAGAAATAAAAACAAAACAGTAGCTAGTGCTTCAACTGAACTTGAAGGCCCTAGAATTGTAATAATAAGACTTAACTACTCTCAGTTATGAAAAGGTTTTCTCAGGATGCCTATAGATACATGAAGCATTACTGAGGAAGTTTTTTTAGGTTCTCTTTCAAACTTTTACATTAATCAGCTTGTTGACTTACCTTTAATATCTCTAAACATCTGCTCTCTTTTTGACAAAACAAACAATGCCTCAGTTTCAGGATATCTTCTGGCAAATATATTGTTCTAACTTATTTTTACTATTACCTTTTATTTGTGCTAAGTAATACTGATTTTTCATTTATTTTCCATCCCCAAATATACTTAAGTAAAAAATAAGTCTATTTTAAAATATTGAAGAAATTTTTGTAATGATGGTATGTGGATGTGAAAAAATCATTCCTCTTTCAGTAATCTCAGGAAAAACTTCTGAAGAATAAATGATGAATAAATGATATTCTTGGAACTTTAGTCACAAACACAAATTCTGAGCTCTTGAGAGTTCTAAACAGTTGAGACTAAGAATTACATCTCATAAACAAAAGGTTAAGTGATCATACATATGATAAATATACACTTAATGAGATTAAGTCCACTGATTAAGTCCATTAAGTGTATATTTATTTTATGTATACATATTTTAGTCCAAATTTTCATTTGATAGATCAGGGGTTGGCAAAGTATAGCTTGTGGACCAAATCTAGACCACTAGCTGTTTTTGTAGGGCCCACACAATAAACGATAGAAAATCAGGAATATTTAATGTCATTTAATTATATGACAGTCAAGGTCCATAGTTTAATGGAACACAGACATGCCTATTCATTTATCTATGGTCTATGGGTGCTTTCCTTTTAGAAGGAATATAGCTGAATAAATGACATACACACTATGGCCCAGAAAGACTAAAATATTTACTATCTAGCCTTCTACAGAAAAAGTTTGCCAGTTCCTGTTATAGATGAAGCAACTAAGAGTCAAAGAACTGAAACAATAAAAACTAGGTCTCATGATAGCTATTTTAGGGCTCTTTCTCCTCCTACACTCACATTGTTTTTGCAATCATCTCTTCACTATATTCTGAATTTTGTCCCCTGTCCACTTTGCTTCTCTCCATCCTGCTCAACAGCGTTTTAACAGGCTGAAACCTGACCATTTAAAAAACAAAATAAAATCCACTAGAGTCATATTTACCTTTATCTACATCACTTCCTCCTCACTCTTTTAATTTCCACCTCCATTACTCCACCTAAACAGCAATCTCTAGTCACCCACGTCCACATCAGTCTCTCATTCACATTAGTACATTTCTGGTTCATATCTTACTTGGCTTCTCTACTTTTGATACTTGACCAATCAGCTCTTCCTGAGTTTTGTGATTTCATAATCCACTTTACAGCCACTTCTCAGGTACTGCTTCCTTAGCCTCTTAATAACTCATCTTTATTTGTCCTTTACTATTATTTTAATTATGTTTTTACTTACATAAGAAAATATTCTCTTAAATTTTTTTTAGTACTTTATCAAACTAATCTTTGCAAACAATAAAAACAGAACCTGGTGGTTTTAATTTGCATTTCTTTCATTTTTAGTAAGGTTGAGTCATCTTGCTTATTTCTTTGTGAATCACTTGGTCCTACCTTTTTCTCCATTTTGTCCCTGCAAGTAAGATGGTCTCTTAGTTAATGGTTGGTAAGGACTCTATATGAAGAGAAAATTACTTTATAATTTGTCATAAATGTTGCAGTATTTTTGTCTTTTGTTTATGGGATTTTCCTCCCATAGCAGAACTTTAATTTTTGTGTAGCCTAATTTCTCAAGCTTTTAATTCCACTGGATTTTGATACTATCACCAACAGTGTATGAGAGTTCCATTTATTATGCATCTGACACTTGATACTGGTACATTTAAATTTTGCAAATCTGATAGATCAAATATCTCATTGAGGTTATTCTTCATTTCTCTGATTTTTGATGAGAATGAGCATATTCACTAGCCGTTTACGTTTTCACATCTGTGAAATGCCTGTTCAAGTGTTTTACTCACTTTTCCATGAGGCTGTTTATGTATTTACAAGAAATCTTTTCAAGATACTCTTTATCAATTATAATGTTGCAAATAATTCCCCCTACTTTTTGAACTTGTCTTTTTACTTTTTTGAACAGAAATATTTAATTTAATGTGGTCAATATTATGAAGTTTCCCTTTACATTTTGTCCTTTCTTTTACTTTTCATCAACTTAAAAAGTAATTCTCCCAAAGGTCATAAAGACAATCCCCACATTCTCTTCTGAAAGTTGTATAGATTTGTCTTTCACCTTTAAGTCTTTACTCTGCCAGAAATTCATTTTTGTCTAAGGCAAGTAAGAAGGGTTCAGTTTTTCCATGTGAATATCTAACTTCACTGGCATTTATTTGAACAATCTTTCTTTTCACTATTTATCAATAATATCATCTCTGACATACATTATCTTTCCATATATGCATGAATTCTAGGCTCTTTGCTCTGTTTTACTGTTTGTGTTTTTCTGCATCCCTGTACAAACACCATTACTATAAACAAATTTTGATATATGGGTTGGGCATAATCAAAAGGAAAAACAAATTTTGTTCTTCCAAAGCATCTTTGCTCTTATGTACACATTTTACAATAAAATAGCCTAATAAAAAAACTTATTTAGGTTTTAATTAGAATTTCACTAATTCTATTGATCATTTTTGGGAGAAATGACATTGCTATATTAGTCTGTGAACATGGTATATCTCTCTATTTATTCATGTCATAATATTGTTTAGTAAAGTTTTGTCTTTTTTTCCTATGAGGGTTTTATCCATTTTAACAAATTTATTCTAAAGGTAACTTATAATTTTTAACTTACTATACTCGGTATCTTTAAAAGTTACATTTTATTCCCCCCTACTATGTTTAAAATGGTGTTGATGATAATAATAGTAATAATGGCCAACATTTACCTGTAATGCTAGGTAGCAGACACTTATGAAAGTGATTTCGATATATACTGATCAATTTAATCTTCCTACTTTCCCTATGAGATACCCTTATTTTAAATTAGAAAATGAAGTGCAAGGAAGTTAAATAATGTGTCCAAGGGCATGAAGCTAGGAAGTGTTGAATTGGAATCAAAGCCAGATAATGTTTTAGTTTTGTTTCTTCTTTTGTATTTTCTTACACCACTTGTTTCTTGTGTTTTAATTACTGCGCTGGCTAGGAATTTTAACATATGTCAAATCTGTCAAATACAGATGTCCTCCAGTTTGTGAGGTCTGTCCAGAAGCTATCCAGCCATATAATATGAAAAATAGATACTTATTTAAAAAGATGCAAGATATAAGAAACATTGTACACAGAACAGTGTACAATGTCCTCTTCAAAGTAGGAACCTTAGGACCTCACAGAGTTCTTTCAGTTGCCATCAGCTGCCCCATCGTGTTTTCCTGAATCTCACCAACGGTTTAAAATCTCTTACCTTTCAAAGGTGATTTTAGTTTTGGGAAAAGCCAGAAGTTATAGAGTGCCAAATCTCGGTTGCAGGGGGACCAAGTCACCTGGGTGATACGATATTTTGCTAAAAAAATCTGCACAAGAGGTGATGCATGAGGAGTGCATTGTCATGATGAAGCTGCCAATCACTGGCTGCCCATAGCTGCAGCTTTCTGAATCATCCAATTAGTTTCTGCAGAGGAAAGTTCGAGTTTAACACAAACTTTGAGGCAGACTTGTTGCTCTACTTGCTCAGTCATTTTGAATGTGAGGGACACACAATACACATGCTCACTCAACAGTGTCTACCAACCCCCACTGACTAGTACAGTGAAGTCCTCATTATTCATGTATGCACATTCCAGTCCACTCTCCTTGACTGCCTAGTTACATTGATATGGTATGAACAGTTCTGTTATATTAACAATGGCTGAACTTTTCCCGGACAGACCTTGTGTGCATGGGATTGGTTCTAGGACCCCTGCTTACACCAAAATCTGCTAAGATGCTAGCCCTCACTGGTGGGGCTCTGAGAGTTGGGCATCATATCATGAACCAAAAGGTCCCCCACTTTGATTCCTGGCCAGAGCACATGCCTGGGTTGTGAGCCAGGTCCCTGGCTGGGGCATGCAAGAGGGGAATGATTAATGTTTCTCTCACACATCAGTGTTTCTCTTCCTTTCACCCTCCCTTCACATCTCTCTATAAAAATAAATAAAATCTTTAAAAAAATCTGGAAGATGCTCAAGTCCCTTACAAAAAATTGCATAGCATTTACATATAACCTACATACATCTTCCCATATACTGTAAATCACCTCTAGACTACTTATAATACCTAATAAAAGGTAAGTGCTATGTAAATCATTGTTACACTATATTGTTTAGGCAATGACAAGGAATAAAAAATCGGCACATGTTTAGTACAGATGCAACCATCCTGGGCCTAACTACAAAATACGTGTCAGCAACCATGTAACCTTTTTTCCTAATGTTTTTGATGCACAGTTGGTTAAAATCTGGAGATATGGAACCCACAGACAGAGGGCTGACTGTATGAAGTGATGACAGGCACCTTGGTCTTTTCCCTCATTAAAAGAAAAAAAAAAAAAACTCACCCGAGGACATTTGTTTCATTACTTTTAGAGAGAGAAAGGTGGGGGTGGATGGAAAGAGAGAGAAATGTCAATGTGAGAGAGAAACATCAATTGGCTGCCTTCTTGTACATACCCTGAACATGATCGAACCGGCACCCACAGCTTGGGTATGTGCCCTGACCAGGAAGAGAAGCTGTAGCCTTTCAGTCCACAGGATAATTCTCCAACCAACCAAGCCACACCAGGCAGGGGTCTTTCCCTTCATTTTTAAGGTAATATTTTAATTCCTTTGCAGTTGAATGATAAATTCTGTTTTTGTGGTAGACATCCTGTAGACATCAGGTTAAATTTTCCTGGGTATAAAATTCCAGAATGAAATT
>PVIA01005440.1:0-115408 GCA_004024845.1 Tonatia bakeri
TTTCTTTTGGGAGAACTAAATTTTAACTTTTGATCCAGTGTTAAATATAATTTCCTATGCTATTTCATGCACATTAGACTACAGGTTAAGTAACTTATTCTCCAGTTTATGGCAATGAGTTTTTTTAAAGTCTATTTACCTTGCAGCTGGAGTTAACTAGTGAACCAGTATCAAGGCCAGAATGGGAGCTAGAAAGGAAAGACTTACCAAGATTTCATTTTCACAAAAAGAAGGCAGGAGGTTGCCTTTGGTTGGCCAGCTGAGGAGTTTTGTTTCAATCAGTATCTTGAAATATATCTGCCTTCAAATATTTTATCTCCTTATGAAGGACTAACCTGAATGAAACTCCCCTGAATTTAACATTCATTAGCTCTCATGATTAGTCACTTTCTAAAATAGCAGAGGAAAATCGTATAGTGCTTACATGATTGACTTTTTCAATCCAGGTAGAGCCCAGGCATTGAAAAGAGCTACATGACATTTCAGAAGCTTAGTCATTTCGATTAAAGATTCCCCTTCTTACTGAGTTTAAGAATAAAAACACTGCAGTTAGGTAAAAAAAAAAGCATAAGAATAAAAAACAAGTGAAATGCTTTACTTATTGATACCACCACCACCATTTATGTAGTACTCATAAAATTACAAAGTGCTTTTATAAGTCAGGAACTAAGAGCATCTACCCACTCTTCACTTCTCACTGCCTACATTAACCTGACTTTATTCTTTGGCTGTCTTATCAAATATAATTTACTATTCTACTGCATTCATCAATATGACTTTACTATTCCAGGTAAACTCTTGCTCATGAAGAAAAACATTGCAAATAACTCTGTTGTTCATTCCAGAAACACTTGGAGAAAATATTCAAATGAACAGCAGATAGGATTAAAATCAAAGTCCTTGTCTCAAAAACCTCCCCTTGTGTGTCCACTAATCCTAAACTATTATATCATGACCCTTATCCAATCTTAAACAAGCTCCCAGATTCAAACAGCCATCTTCAAATTCCCTAACCTCATAATTATCCCGATTTTGCCTCTCTTCTGACATTACCAAGGCTCTGTCACAGTAGTGCTCTTCCTTACTACAGTCAGGATAAACTCAACTTTGTCTTAGCAACAAGTAATTCTGGTGGTATTTGTGAAAACCCAGCATTCAACAATGCTTTTCAATTCTGCCCTAATAAGGGCCCCTTTAAGGAGCCAGGGCAAATCTTATAATCTCCATTTTATACTTATGGAAACTAAAGTTCAGAAAAGTTAAATAATCTGTGAAATCAGAGAACATTAGCAGTGGAACAATTAAAACAGATTAAGTTCAAAGTAAGAATTCTTAATATTAATATGGGTTCTTAGAAGTCAGCCTGAACAGATAGAGATGAGTTCTTTTAAGACCAGGAGGGACAGATAAAAATAGAAGAGGAAATACATATACCCAAGTCTATATTATCTTCAAGAGAGTATTATATGAGGAAAGATACTTAAGTTATTAAAGATCACAAAGAATGACCAGGATCCAAGAACTTAAGAATTGATGAGGGACAAGAACTCAATCATCAGAGTAGGATGATGCCCACCCCCACTCATTGAAGGAGCCAAGAGACAGGACATTATTAAGAAGCACAAACTATGCACTAATAGCAATTAGGAAATGACCTCTTGAGGATTAACATGAAAAAAAATCTAGATGCATGAGAAGAAAAGTCTAGCACTGTCAGCACAAAATACTAACAGACTTACCAGATGGTTTTCTAGTGATGGTTACTATAGGTGAGTTGGCATAAGGGCACATGGCAGAGAAATGTATGGAATTGGGAAAGGCACATCAAAGATGAAACATGATCAAGTGTAGCCAATCAAGACAAAGACAAAGAAAATCAAAGCTTAGAGTAGATGTTAGACAGCCTGATGGCATTCATGGAAAAGAGACAGGATTTAGATGAAGAATGGACGCTTTTTGACAGACACAAAATACTTCAGTTTCAGAAGTATCACTATACTGAGACACCATAAAGAAGAATATACTGAGAAAACAAAAGTCTGGGCCAGAAAACTAGAGAAATCACAGGAAAAAAAGGCACTGAAACCCAGCACACAAAACTAGTCCTAAATAATAAAGGAAAAGAAACTGACCGATGTAAGAAGTTAAAACTTAGAAACTTAGCCGAATCCTCCTGAAAAATCAGTGAGGGGACACAAGAGGGAAATGAAATATTACTAGCAGCAACCTGGGCTGCAGATTAAGGTATAGGAGAAATATATGGTGTATAAAAAAGCTGAGGGAAAACTGTGTCTCGAGGAATATATTCATACAACCTCATCCTCAAACAGCAGCTCATGTACAAAAGTCTGTCCCAGACAACTCAACTCTCTTAACAAATGAGAAGTTAAGAGGCCACCTATCCCTATAGCCATTTTTCATTGGCTGAAGAAAAATATACAAGAGGCAGGGGAAACAAACCCTACACCAATGCAGAAATACAGCATTCATAGGGAAAATGGTAAAGAATGGTCTCTATCACTAATTTCTCAACTTTGCCAAAGGGTACTACTTTCTTTTGTTTTAAACATTTTATTGATTTCTTCTAGAGAAACGAAGGGAGAGAAACATCAATGTGTGGTTGCCTCTCACATGCCCCTAACTCGGGACCTTGCCTGCAACCCAGGCATGTGCCCTGACTGGGAATTGAACCCATGACCCTTTGGTTCTCAGGATGGTTCTTAATCCACTGAGCCACACCAGCCGGGGCAGTACTTTCTCATACACACAAAATGGGCACTAGCATCTGCTTCTTCCTTACCCTGAGGATCCTTAAATCTCTACAGTTTTAGGTGTTCTTCTCCATGCACTGATTATTTGAATACACAATCCAATGTAACTTCAAACTACTCTTTTTTATTAAGCTCAATGTGCTTGAAAAAATAAATCAAATATATAAACTAATTCTGAGAATTGAAAGGTTGTTAGATGATGGTCTCCTTGCAAATGGGCTGATTGTGAATTGCCTGCCAAGTACATTCCAGGTGACCCACTTCCCCTTCACTCTTTGCTTTCTCTTTTTAAAATTTTCATTGAATTTATTGGAGTGACATTGGTTAATAAAATTATATGTTTCAGGTGTACAATTCTATACTACATCATTTATATATTGTATTGTGTGTTCACCACCCCAAGTTGTTTCCTTCTATCAACATTTATTCCTGTTTTACCGTCTTCTATCTCCCTCTACCGCCCACCGCCTTTCCCTCTAGTAATCACAATGCTATTGTCTTTGTCTATGAGTTTTGTTTTTGCTTTTTGGGATTTTTTTGCTTGTTCTCTTTGCTCCTTTCCATATTGCCTAATTTGGCCTGTCTCCTGGCCTTTTGTGGACTCATTAAGTACATTTATAAGCCTAAGACTGACCCATCATATTTTCCATGTTGGGAAATTATCACTGAAAATTAGTTTTTAAAATAGCTACAGTATAGCTCAAATATCTTTGTGCATTTGGGTAAATACAGTAACTTTTCAGGAATTATAAAGATCATTCTCAGGCTCTAGATGATAAACAAATGATAATGAACACTACCTACCTTCCTTTCCTCATGTATCAAGAGCAATCAGTCTTTCTGTCAGTTTAATAACAGATCAAGAAAGATGACAGTATTAAGAGCATTGGACCTACCAGTTCCTTGTCCAAGTGTTTTAAAAAATAAACCATATGTGAAATACGTATTTAAAGGAAGTATTTAAATAAACTAATGCATTCAAACTAAGATTGCCTCCAAGGATACTAACATTTAAAGTCTCATCTACACTAATATAGTTACCCATTAAAAATCATCTTTAGCTATTATTCATTATTACAAGCAAACCCCAAGGCAGAAGGTAGGAAGACACATGAAACTTAAAAATCCAAGTGACAAAGTACTAGGCATTTCTTTTGAATGCATGTATTCCAAAGTTGACACGTGTAGGGAGAGGTGGCATTTATAGACTTTCAGTTTTGTCTCTTGATTTCATATATATTCTCTCCTTCTCTGTTTGGTGGCTGTATCTCACAGTATGGTAATAAAGCACCCAGATCTTTCATCCCTTAGACTACTTGTCTACTTTGAGAGATGCTGAAGAACAGGGTGGAGTGGGAAGGGGAAAGGGGACACCAGACACTCCCCTGAACACCCAATGTCTATGCCACCTTTCATGTCAAATACCTTGTCCTTCTAACTGTTCACTTTATCCTCTTCTTCGGGAGCAGCTCTACACAGGACTGCTGTTCCTCGCCCTTTCCCCAACTCTAGGCTGTAGGCCCCTGAAAGGAAGAGACCATTTCCCATTTATCTTTCCCTCTGTCCTGGTTCCCTTGCTAAGGACTAATCCTTTGAATTTCTCCTCCCCTTAGAAAGGCAACCAATGTGGCCAAATAACCCCATCTTAAATCTTTTTAGCACTCTCATGTTTTTCTGAGCAGTTTTCAACGCCAGTTATATCCACAATTGCAAAAATCACATCGTGTCGTGTCTGGATAAACATAGTAAGCAGAAGATGGGAAGTTGGTGGTGGGTTGGGGGAACTACTGTTTTTACAAGTAAATCTCACGGAATTATTTTGTACATGTCATACTTGAGTTTGATAGAAAGAACAAAGAAAGAACATGACAATATAGATCATTATGTGAACAAGCTTTCCTATGTCCAACACTGTGAATGAAAAAGTATGTGTCTCTCTAATTTGAAAATGCACTGTAACAATTTGGTGATTACCAGAGGGAAAGGGGAATGGGGGGAGGTAGGGGAGGGTAAAGGAGTTTAAATGGTGATGGAAGGAGACTTGACTTTTGGTAGTGAACACACAATACAATATACAGATGATGTATTATAGAATTGTTCACCTGAAACTTGTATAGTTTTATTAACCCAAATACATTCATAAAAATTTTTAAAGAAATTAGAAAAAAACACAAACTTTTACTTTGTGATTGGTTTATGCACCCAGTGAGTAGCCAGATAACCATTACTCTAAAGACAGACCATTACTGCACAGACAGACCACAGTGGATGCATGTCCACCCCATAGTTGAGGAGTCAGTGACCAAGGGGCAGTTTTTTTCTGGATTACTTCTGACTCCTTACAGTGTCATGAAAAATATAAATTCCAACAAATGCCTACATGTGATGAGTAGAATTTATCCTGAAATAATACAGTAGAAGCCATGTACTGTTTAGAGAACCCCTCAATTTAATAAAATATTATATCTATTGATTCTACTAAGATATCAAAACAAAATAGGAAAAATGGAGAAACAGCTTTTCAGGATAAGGGTGTTATTTATGTCATTAAGATGCAGTTCCCATCAAGATGGCAGGTATGCAGTACCCAGAATCTCCTACAACATCAAAATTACAACTAAATCACAGAAAAAACATCATTCAGAATGCCTGAAATCTAGCTGAACAGAACTCCTAAAACTAAGGATATAAATAAGAAGCCTCATTGAGACTAGCAGGAGGGCCAGAGACAGGGAACCAGCTCAGATGGAGAAGACCCCTCTAAAAAGTGAGGGATCCCAGCCCCACATCAGAACCCACAGCCCAGAATTCTGGTGCCAGGAAGAGAAGTCCCCTTAACTTCTGGCTATAAAAACCAGTGGGAATTGTGGTTGAGTGAGATGGAGCATGGCTGGAGTCCCAGGCAGTTCCTCTTAAAGGGCCAGCACATGGACTTACTCTTACTAACTTGCTCAGAGCTCCAGTGCTGGGGTAGTAGCTGGAAAGGCACCAGGGTCATAAGCAGAGGAACTGAATTGTCTGGTTTCAGGACAAGGGCTGTAGGGGCTGCTTTCTCCCAGACAGAAGTGCTGGCAGAGGTCACTGTTCTTCGCTAAGCCCTTCTCCCACAGAGCTGGCAGGTGGCTGCCGTATCTGACTCTCCTTCAACCTGGGTAACACTGTTTGCCCACCCTGGTGATTCCCTGAGAATCTACCCCACCCAACTTGTAGGCCCACCCAAGCCATTTTCAGTGGCTTTTTCATACAAACAGCCTCCTTGGCTGACTTCCCCAAAGTCTCTCAAAAAAAGTTTCTGGCCTCTGTATACCTCTACCTCTTGCTAAGTGGCCCTAGGCCTGGCACTAGTGGCAGCCAGCCTCAGTTTGAAACTTGGCCTCTCCAAGACACCTCCCAGCCCAGTACAAGTAGCATCTGTATATCTGCATTCACTCTGTAGCTCAAGCCAGGTGGACCCAGGCAGGGCACAAGTGATGGCTGACCTTGCCCTGCACCTCCCAGGAGGCCCCTCAGACAGTCTACCCAGTGGACAGCTTCAGACCATGGCAGATTACAACCCAACTACCTCCATGAATGACACTCATGAGGCAGATTCAGGGGGCACCAAAGCCCCACTGAAGCAAGTCCTATTTTGTGGGGTAAACCCCTGCACAGCAACTCCTCCACTTTGGTTGCAGCTGGTTTTCACAGTCAATCAACCTGAGGGTCAATCCCTCTCAGTGAGGTACCAACAGCAATCAAGGCTCAGCTACAACAGGATAGATTGGAACCCACCGGGGGTTCCCTGAAGAGCCCAGCTTGGATGACCATGGTACACAGCCCACAAGGGGGTGCACCTGAAGCACCCAGCATGGATGACCAGGGAATCTGTACTGCTGGACCCTATAGGACACCTACTACATTAGGTCATGCTACCAAGACAGGGAGTCAAAGCAGCTCTTCCTAGTACATAGAAACAAACACAGGGAGGCTGCCAAAATGAGGAAACAAAAAATGTCTGAAATAAAATAATAGAACAAAACTCCAAAGAAAGAACTAAATAAAATGGAGAGAATTTACCGGATGCAGAGTTCAAAGCACTGGCTATAAGGATGCTAAAGGAACTTAGAACTTAAACAACATTAAAAAAAGCCATGGAAACCATAGAGAAGACCCAATCAGAAATGAAGGATACACTAAATGGGAAAAAATACTTAATTACAGGGAAGCAACAGTAGAGTAGATGAAGCAGGAATCAAATCATCATTTTGGAATATAAGGAATTCATCACCACCAGTATTACAAGAAATGTTAAAGGGTCTTCTTTATGAAGAAAATGGAGAAAAGTGGAGGAGGAGGAGGAGAAGAAGAAATAAAAAGATATAGGAATGACAAAATGGCAATAAATACATATCTATCAACAATTAATTTAAATGCAAATAGGTTAAATGCTCCAATCAAAAGATGTAAATTGACTGAATGGATAACAAAACAAGATCCTTACATATATGCTGTCTGCAAGAGATTGAAAGACACACTGAGACTGAAAGTAGATGGATGAAAAACGATATCTCATGAAAATGGAGACAAAACAAACAAACAAACAAAAAAAGCCAGGGTAGTAATACTTACATCAGACAAACTGTCTTTAGAACAAAGGCTATAAGAAGAGACAAAGGACACAGGACTCTAATTCTGGGTTTATTTCCAAAGAAACCCAAAATACTAGATCAAAAACATATATAGATCCATATGTTTATTGCAGCATTATTTACAATGTCCAAGAGATGGAAGCAACCTAAGTTCATCAACAGATGAATAGATAAAGAAGAAGTGGTACAAAAACAGGGTGCAGCAGAGGTAAAGCCTGGTTGAGTGTGGTTGGTAGGGTCATAATATGAGTGTAATAATTTGTAGTTTTAATTTAAACATTTCACCTAAAATGTTACATGGTGTGTTTGAGTGTATTATTGTTATGTTACAGAATTACATGCTTATTATTTTGTAATAAAAAGGGGTGCTATTTATGCTGGACCCTGTACACAATGGAATATGACCCAACCATAAAAAAAGAATGAAATCTTGCAATCTGCAACAACATGGACAGAAGTACAGGGCATTATGCTGAGTGAAGTAAGTCAGAGAAAGATAAATGCCAGATGATTTCATTTATATGTAGAATCTAAAAAATATAATAAACAAACAAGTGGAACTAAAACACACTCCTAGATACAGGGAACATGTTGACAGTTGCCAGATGGGAAGGAGGTTGTGGAAATAGGTGAAGAGGTGAGGAGATTTAGAAGTAGAAGTTGGTAGTTACAGAATATTCACAGGGATGTAAAGTATATCATAGGGAATACAGTCAATAACATTTACTAAATATATATGATGTTAGATTGGTATTAGATTTATCAAGGGGTAACTTCATAAGTTATATAAATATCTAATCACATTTTTATATGCCTGAAACTAATATTGTATGCACCAAGTCATCTAAGTTATCTTCCATTCTGGAGAACAAAATATATATATATAATCCAGCCAAACCAGTGACAAGGAACATTTGGAAATTAGACAAAATTGATTCCTAGACTCAAGCAAAAGTTCAAGGTGAGGGGGAGGGGTTGAGGAGCAGACTCAGATGGAAAAGAAATCATTACCAGCTTCTCTGCAATATCAATAAACAACATTTTTAAATCATATTTTTTAAGAAATTTCATAAACATCCTCCTGTGGTCCCTTGATATTTCCAATCTAATTGTATGTGCAAATGGAGGACAGGTTTACAGAATAGCCAAAAATGACAGATGTTGACAGTAGGTAGCTGTTTTTCTACCTAAGAGAGGAATCAAAATTTCCAGTGGGTTGAAGTAACCAAACGATGTACACTTGCACTGACCAAGTATGTGTGGGTGACTTTGTTTTGGTCAAAAGTCCAAGGGAACAAATGGGTTTTGAAGTTTCCTTATGGCTTGTTGCCAGCCATGGCTTTTACTGCGAAGGACCAGTTTCTCTGCATAGATATATAAATTTAACAAGTGACTCTCAGAGCCAGGGTTTCTAACTGGATCTAATTAACAATCAATGCAAGCTGTGAAAATTTTCACCTGCAGCCATTTTGGTTTTGTGTGAATCAAAACCATTAATTATTAAACATACTTGTGTTCTGTGATTCTCATATGCTCACCTCCACGAGGATCCTGAGAGGAACAGAAACTTATCAGCCCAGATGGAAACAGTGAAACTGGATCTGTTAGGGAAAGATCAAATTTAGAGAAGTTACTCTGAGCAGCAGGCTACATATGCCCCTTTATGCATTATAAACAATCCTTCTCTTCTACTGTCTTCCCACCATGCTTCCAGCTGGCATCTCTTACCTTGCTTTCCTCTAGTAACATCTTTCCCCAGACATTAATCACTGTGTCATCAGATACAGAAAGACCCAAGTAAGGAGAACAGTGCCTCCACTCTCGACTCTGGGAGAAGAGCTCGCACAGAAGCATTTAGGTCTGCTTTTTGGGGACCTAGCACTCACTCATGGCTGCACAAAGTCCTTATTCAGTATTCTACTAGAGTGACCTAGAGATTCTGATTGAGTTACAGTGTGGCAACATCATCTGCTCCTCCTAGACCTTGGACAGAACTTCTTGTATTGTCTATCTACACACAGAGACACATAGCAATACCTCTTCTCCCTTTTTCCACCTGAGCTAGACCTGAGGTCCTTAACTAGGAGGCAGTTTATTTCTAGAATAAATTCAAGACACTGGGACTGCAAATATGAACAGGATGGAGAAAGCTTCCCACTCTTGTGTTTATATTTCCATGGGCCAGATTTATAAGCAATCTGCACCAAACCACACAAATGAACTGTAACAGTTTCTGCAAGGATTGTGATCTTCTCACCACTCCTACACTTCCTGCAGCCTTTTAAATGCTACACTGTAAAATGCTTTCTAGAGCATTAGGGTTAACGAACAATAGAATATTTAAAATCACCAAATAATTATGTCTTTCTTACATGTAAACATAGTATTTGAGTTTGGAAACAAAATGGTCAAATGTTGGAATGGGAAAGCACAGATTTACTTACTAAAAGCCAGTAACAAGACTCTTCATCAAAACTAATATGGACATTTTCATAGAAAGGCTAGTTGGAAAACACCAAAAGGTTGGTAGCTGCCATGGCTCTAAAATTGGATTGTCAGCAATTTTAAAATTCACTCAATGCTGTGTAAGAGCTGGCTCATATGAGCAGATAGTGCACATCTCTTCCTAAATCTGCTTTCAGTGATGTCATATTTGTGGCATAAGCCATGATGGGAGTACTTGCCTATATTAGGGTGTTTTTCCATCTTTTAGAGAGCTGGTTGTTAAACACTTACTGGAACACTACTTTTTGTAGTCTCTAGACCTTCTTAGTGAGCACATATTACAATTACAATCTGAAGTGATTTTTTAACAAATAAAATTTCAGCATATTACCATATGGTGCTTTTTCTTCAAGTACTAAAGGAATATTTTTCCTACATAAAAGATCCATAATCCATATAAACTGGTCCTTAAATTTCCACTTTAATCTGATCTCTCTCCAGTTTCCATATAAATAATAAGTATGAAAGCCCATTTAACCTAAACATGAGTTTGAGGTAGAATAACCAAACCAAGAATTTATAGCCACATAAAACTTCAAATAATTAGTAACTTCACAGAGCACACCTCAGATGAGTCAAAGGGCAAAGGACTGAACTCTTTCAGATTCAAGAGGCCAAGCTCCACCTTAAGTTCTGAACAGGGCACTTCCATTTTTCCCAGGCTTCTGAATTCTGGGAATATCTGTTCAAATACATAGTAACCACTTTGGGTTCCTCTGCTTTGTGCCCAGAATTAAAATGCCAATACCTAGTAAAATTATCCACTGAACAGTTCATTTAGGCCTTCCCCATAATTCCCCAAATGCAGACCCAAGATGCCAGCACTGGGCAGTGGCTACAAGTGTATATGAAAGTAGGAGGATGTGGCAGTGTCGGTTTCACACCTTCTTTGGACTAGCAAGTAGGTTAAAGTCACCATCATATTACTTGGTAAAGAAACTTGGCTGCCACAGCTACATTAACTGGTTTGGGGTTAAGCTTTTTGTAAATATGTCCCACCTCAGTTTTTCACTTAATAGGAAATAATAATGACTCCCCACACATACACATACCATCCAGGGCTGTAAACTAATTTAACCAATTATAGAGACAAATCAAAAGGCTTTGAAGTGTCAATGTCGAATCAAAAAGACATGTGCATTTTTTGACCTTGTGTGGGAGATAGGTTCCGTGATTCTCCAGAATAAAACCTATTCTACTATAAAAGCAGAAGAACCAGAGGTATCTTTTGAGAGTATAGGTTAAAATTTTCTTTGACAATATCTTAGGATAGCATATATTTATTTTTAGCATCTTTTCTATCTTTCACATTGTCAATGTTTGTACCTAATCTTGAATGAACTAATCACAGCTCAGAAGTGACTTGTTATAAACAGAGAAGAGAATTTTCTAGGGCTGCTAGTTAACAGACATCCTCCAGCCCACACAACTGACAAATCCTAGAATGTCCCACTGGGTGCTGAGCTATGTCAGCCTTGGTGTAAGTTGTCTGACTTGGCCAGAATATAACCCAGCTAAGGACATAAAAAATCTCAAGACTCCAGGCTACCTCTTACTTCAAAGCAAAATTACTGAAATGTGGATTCCAAAGAGAAGCCCATGTAACCTATGATAAATTCGCTGTGCCTGAGAAAGGAAAGAAAATAATTAAAAGTAAGGGACAGTGAGGGGGCTAAGCCAAGCACTATAATGTCCTGATCTTATCTGTGCATTCAAAAATAGAGGACTAATTCCTTGAGTAAGTCCTGAGTACTGGGTACATTACAAAGATCACCACACTTCTTTTTTACAACATGCCTGATAGCAAAGTATGATTTCTGTTTTGCAGATAAGGAAACTGAGGATCAAAGAATTAGTTAGGAACTAAGGATAGACAGTTACTGGTAAAATCAGGTTTGAACTGGATTCAGACTCCAAAGCAACCCAGCAAGTTATAAACCACCAAGCATTAGGGCTACATAATGCAGTCATTTCTTCTATATATGATAATAACAAGAACAACTAATAAGATTTACTATTACATAGCCTCACAGGAAGACCATATTCCAAAACATATGTCAAAGTGAGCAACAACATCAAATGTGTAAACTGTAGTTAGGAGGTCCCCCACTCTGAGATTTGGTATACCTATATTCTGAAAGTTTGAATCTGAAGTTAATATGAAGGTTGATCACTCATCAGAAAGGATTCCTATATGGAACCACAAAAGATGCTCAAATAGCCACAGCAATCTTGAGAAAAGAAAAAGAAGATACCACATTACTTGGTACCAAATATACTATAAGCCTATAGTAATCAAAACATCATGGTGCTGGCATAAAAACAGACATATAAATCAATGGAACAGAATAAAGAGCCAGAAATAAACCAATGCCTCTATGGTCAATTAATAATTGACAAAGGAGGCAAGGACATACAATAAAATAAAGATACTCTATTCAATAAATGGTGTTGGGAAAATGGACAGATACATACAAAAAAATGAAAGTAGACCACCTTCTTACATCACATACAAGAATAGTCTCAAAATGATTAAAGACTCAAACCCATAAAATACCTAGAAGAAAAAACATGCAGCAAATCTTGGACATTTCTCTTTATAATATTTTTCTGATACATTTACTCATCAAGGAAAACAAATGGGACATCAAACTAAAAAGTTTCTGCACAACAAAGGAAGTCATCATCAAAATGAAAAGACAATCCACTGAATGGGAGAACATATTCACCAATGATACATATGATAAAAGGTTAATACCCAAAATTTATAATTAACTCATATAACTCAACACTAAAAAACAAACAGTCCAATTAAAATGCGGGCAAAGATCTGAATAGACACTTCTCCAAAGAGGTCATACAGATGCCAATAGACATGTGAAAAGATGCTTAATGTCACTAATCATCAGAGAAATGCCAACTGAAGCCACAATGAGACATCACCTCACACTTGTCAGAATGGTTATCATCAATAAATAACAACCAACAAGTGGGGATGTGGAGAAAGGGGAACCCTTGTGAAGTATTATTGGGAATACAGACTGGTACAGGCACTGTAGAAAGCAGTATAGAGGGTATTCAAAACATTAAAAATGAAACTGCCTTATGACCTAGTGTATATATCCACTTCTGGGTATATATACAAAGAAACTCAAAACACTAATTCAAAAGAATATATGCACCCCTATGTTCATTGCAGCATTATTTACAATAGCCAAGTGCCCATCAATAGATAAGTGGATAAAAAGGTGTGGTACATAGACACAATGGAATATTACTCAGCCATAAAAAGGATGAAATCTTAGCATTTATGACAGCATGGATGAACCTAGAGGGTATTATGCTAAGTGAAATAGGTCAGTTTGAAAAAGACAAATACCATATAATTTCACTTATATGTGGAATCTAAACAATAAATGAACAAAAAACAAAAACAGACTCATAGATACAGAGAATAGACTGATGGTTGCCAGAAGAGAGAGTGGTAACGGACTGGCTGGAAAAGATGATGGGATGGAGAGGTACAGACTGGTCGTTATAAAATACTCACAGGGATGTAAAGTACAGCACAGGGAATATAGTCAATAACATTATGATACCTGTGCATGGTTCCAAGTGGGTATTGGAAATACCAGGGGGAACACTTTGTAAAGTATATCATTGTCTAACCACTATGCTATACACCTGAAACTGATACAAAACAGTATTGAATGTAAACTGTAGATTTAAAAAATAGTAATAAAAAGAGAAAGAAATCTTGATCCAGTTACTGCATACCTTGCCAGAAAATTGACAGACAGCAAAGGTACAGTCAAGTTCAAACACAGTATCTGTGCATCAGACAGCAATCCGGGAAAAAAAGTACCAAATATAGGGCATGTTTACCAATCAAGCCTTGCGGTTTGGCCACTGTATTGACAGAGACAATCACCTGGAAAGGAACAAGGGAGAGCATTTATTATACAGGAGCATTAAGTGTAACGCATCCAACATTAACACTTTTTGTCATAATCAACTCACTCAAATCCATTCATCCCACTGTACTTTTGTATAATAGGACAGGAAATACAGGAACAGGAGCCTTAGCATGTAAATCTCAAAACCTGCCCACAGCTTCCTATACCTGAATTCACTGAAAAATTTCAGCAGTGGCACAGTGTTGAAATAATGTTAGAAGCCAGCTGAGCTGCCAGACTATTGCCTTAGAGTGAAAATGAGCTGAGTGTCTCCCACTCAGACTGAAGGCTCACTGTGTATTCAGCATGGTATGTGGCCCAGCAATGTCTGCAACAGAGAGAAATAGCCAACAATACATGGAAGGGTAAAGATTTGGAGGAGTATTGATCTATAATTACTTTAATTGCTGGCCTATGCCTTCAGGACCTCTATAAAAAATGCTACAGGGAGGATAGGCTGACAGACTATGGCTCCAGGACCACTACTTGGTGCATGGGTGTCATGTTTCCCCCTTTTCATAAATAGAGCTGGGCTTTATATTTACATTCTGATCCACATTCTCATACCTGTTGAAGCAAAGCCTGAGCAGCACCCCATACTCCTTAGGCTCCCTTAGTTTATCTCCTTCAGTCTAGTCCAGTCCATCCAACTGCTACTAGCTTTTCAAAAAGAAGAAAAAAATCAGAACTACAGTGTTAAAACATCAAAGCAAGGTTCTTTTTTAATCAGGACAGTCTAATTACAGCCATGTGTCTGTAACAGTGGCACATACAGTGCACAGAGGAGCACAAATACATACAGAAAAAGATGCTCCTGCTTAATTAAATAAACAGGTTGTAAAAACAAAGTTTTTACCATGGAGCTAGTCAGCAGTGTCCAGGAGTGACCCTGCCACTGATGCCCATCCCTGTCTCTTAGAAACCCAGGGAATGGATTTCAACACCACCTTTAATGGTGGCACCAGGGGATAAGAGATGGGCACTGCCCTCTGTCCAACCCACCTCACTTCATGCTATATAGAGATGCACTTATTCATCTGGCTAGTTTTGATTACTGGCTCCAGTTCCATTTTTCTTCATATTACAGGCCCAAAGACTTTTCCATCACAAGTCTTGAAGAAGGTGGTCATAATACAAATCTGCAAGGTGGCTTGCCCAGGGTGAAAAACTTAGCACCACTGCAGGAAATTTATACTCATTTAGTGGGTGGCTAGGACAAATGTCCTCTTTCCCTTATCCAGAAGAACTTCTAAAAATGGTTGGTGACCTAGAGCATGCAAACATGCAGAGTGAAAAATAATGTATGATCCTGGAGTTACAAGATCAGATGAGACTACTGCTTCAGAGGTTTGACTGTTTCTTCAAAATGAACCATAGTCCATTCTGCTCTAATGAAACAGCACATGGGAATTGTGAAATATTAGGCCGAAAGGGAATTCCCTCAATTACTGTAAGAGGGAGTCTCAAACAAATCAGTTTATCCTACTCAACACCATAGCTAAAGACTCAAGCAGGATTATGGGTAATAAACCTTTGAAATAAGATGAGTTGTTCTGCAGGTTATACAACAGTTTTTTATGGTGTGTTAGTGTCAGTAACTGGTAACACAGTTAAGTGAGAATATCATGGACATCAGAAAGAAGCTAACATCAGTTAGGTTAATTTCATGAAGAATTTCAATCACTGAATAATTATGCTACTCTTTGACACTGAGCATAGTTTCAAGGAAAGAACAATGAAATTTTCCTGTTGCTAGTATTGGTTTTTGAAGATGTGGTCTTTGGAAACTATGTCCTCTAGAATTCTGTGAACAAAGAGGATGCAATAAAGATGCCATCAAGCCTGACACTTTGATCTCAATCCCAAAGTTAGAAATTGTTCGAAGTTTAGGGCTCTGCTTCAAATGGTAACATGAGTCTAGTTAATTTACTGATTCCTAAAACCTTGGTACCTCATACTACTAACAAAGGCAGAGGTAGCTTTCAATCCAACCAACAACTGACTTTTCTGATTTGTAAGTATAATCCAGGGAGATAATATTTGGAGAACACAAATATTTAATCAATAAAAGTATCATTAAATCACTTATATACAACACAATATACATAAATTAAGTCAAAATCAGGAATCAACCAGACCAATTCAATCAGAACCATTTTACCAAACAGTAAGAATCAGTTTCTCTCCGTGATTGTGGTGCTCAAGGTTTTTGAGAGACAAGAGTTTTCTTTTACTTTAATTCTCCCCTTGAATACACATTAGATGCCATATAGTACAATCCCTGCCTATTTCAAATGCCTGTCTTTAACAACACGCATGGCTACAATGGCACTGAATGCGTAGCCAAAGGGGCAGGACCAGCAAGCGCTAGAATAAGGGAGGAGCATGAGAAGGGGCAGGGCTAGCACACACACAAGCGTAGGGGAGGAGCGTTGGATTCCGGCTTTATCTGACTTTACCACTGCTCCCCTTGTAAATTATTTATTAAATATACAAATATATTGCACCAAAATGCAAAACGGCTTCAACAAAGACTAAAGGCTGTTTAACTTTAAGGTTATTAATGAACAAGTCGTGCACATATTGGATCGTCAGTTTTGTCATTTTCAAGTTGAAAATACCAAGAAACCTCTCTTCCTTTTAAATTAAGTCACAACATGAGAGGACTGATTCTAAAATTTAGCCACACAAATGATATTTAAGAAAATGAAAAAGAAAAAAGAAAACAAAACATGAAACTGTGCTTGACGGCAGCCAAAAGCCACTGTCCTAACCCACAAACAAGACCTCAGAGTGAAATTTCTCCTTTTCAGGTTGAAAATAACAGAAATGGTGGGGCCAAAATCAAGAATTAAACAAATACGCAAGACAATAATCATCCAATGATTTAAAACAAAAGCCAAAATTGGCTCTTTGGCAGCCACCTTGCTCAAGAAACAAATGAAATGTTTAAGTCCTCAACAAGTAACATAAAGCAGAGCACTGAGCCCAAATTCAGCTACATTCACAAATCCAAAGCCTTCCAGACTATTGAAGTATATTATTAAAATCAATCTTACATTTTCTGATTCCATGCAGGAGTGACCACCACGTTCACTCACCCCTGAAGAGAAGGCACCACTACAGCACCACCACACAGCTACAGCGCCACCACACAGCTACAGCGCCACCACAGTGCTACAGTGCCACGAACTGCCACAGTGCCACGGCACAACCCAAGGTGAAATGCGTCCAGTTGCAAGCTAGCGCGTTCCTGTTATAGCCAGCTTATTGCGCCACCTTCAAATATCCTGACTGGTTGGAAGGAAATGATTGACATAGATAGTATCTACTCACTCACTTTATACATGGAAAACCCACCCATATCCAGGAGTTGGTGCATTACTAGTGGGAAGCTTTTGAAAATGTTAGTATTTGAATTGGAGTTGCAAGAATCACGTGAAGCACGTGAATAATTCCTTGACTGGTCCCAGCAATGAATTCAAACTATTCCTCAACCACCTATTTCAGCTTTGTAATCATTGCTTGCTTCTAGAAAATTCTTCCCATCATTTCGGCTTTTGGGTCAAAAGCAAGTCAGATACCTAATTGGTCTTAGCAGGTAATTCACTGCCCCTCCCCTCAGTAATTACACATGGGAGTACTCACTTAGGCAACTCACAAAATAAAACTGGAAAAGAAGAATGGAGGTCCATGAGAAGAAAAAGATCCATGGCAGGGATCTATCTGGAGTGGAAAGTGAGCTTAAATAGCTGTCCAAGTGACAATTGCACATAGGCACTAGGAACATTAAATGAGAAGAGGTTCAGTCATTTAAGACCACACAGAATGGGAAACTAACTGCGCATGGGCAGCTAGGAGGCTGTTTATGCAATAGGGAGGATGGGTGTGGGTGAGAGAGGAATGAGGGACCAGATCATGGAAAGAACTAGGAAATGCCCAGACTTGTTCGAACCCGTGGCCCTGCAGCACCAATGCCCATGATTTGGGCTCCTATACTAACGTAATCATGCTTTTTGCGCGGTTACCTCTTACTGGAATGTCCTTCCCTGCAATGCTTACCCCTCTGGGACCAGCTCCAATGCAGCCTCCTGAATGCAGCCTCCCTGATTCTCTGTTCCCACTCCAACAGGCAATGGATTCTCCCCGGTGGCTGTGGGGTGGGGGATAGAGGAAAACATCACAGCTGGAGAGCAGGGTACTATTGGGGGAACTCGGATGAGTTAACTACTGAACTGGACATAATGGGAAGGACCCAAGTCTTGTACTGGGAGGTTTTTCTTTTGAGTCAAGGTTGCAGACATTCTGGAAAGTCCAGGGTAAACAGACCACAAAGTAACCCATACCTATCTCCTGATTGTTCAAAAAAGTTTAAATGTAAATTACAGTTGAAAACAAACTTGGTAAAGAACAAATTTAGTAAACAATGTAACACATAACAGCCACCAGGATGGGTAAGAAACAAAAATTCAACCTCCATAATAATCGTATTTCAGGATGGGCAGAAATATACTATTAAGACCAGAAACCGGAGGGGTGGATAAACAGAATGAACTAGACAAGTGCTCTTGCACAGGGGAGGTTGCTGGAGAGGGTGTGGTCTGCTATATCATTTGTTTCTACTTGACCCTTCAGAGGCCTTCAAGTGGAGAGAATACAGAAGAATCACAATCCTCATTCTTTTTTAAAAATTTTTATTTTAATTGTTGTTCAAGTACAGTTTTCTGTCCTTTACTCCCACCCCAGCCCGCCCACCCACCCCTCCCCACCTCCCTCCCATTTCCAACCTCCCTAGTTTTTGTCCATGTGTCCTTTATATTTGTTCCTGTAAACCCTTTCCATTCTCAATCCTCATTCTTTAGAGGCCTAAATTATGTCAATAAGACTGGTCGACTAAAATGTGGTTCCTAAATCCACTGCTGTTTTTTGTTATTGAGGCGAGATTCGCATAACATAAAATGAACATTTCAAAGTGAACAATTCCGTGGCATTTAGTACATCTACAGTGTTGGGCAGCTGACCCCAGAAGGAAATCCAGTACCTGTTAGGCAGTTGATCCCTGTTCCATGTCCCCTCAGCCCCTGGAAACCACCAATTTGCTTTATCTCTACATATCTGCCTATTCTAACCATTTCATATAAATGGAATCACATAATATTTGACCTTTTCTATCTTACTTCTTTCACTTAGCCTACTGTTTTTTGAAGTTTATCTATATTTTAGCCATCAATACATATTCAAAACTACTGGTTTATACAGATATCTTCTCAGTAATGAGAAAAATATTTATGAACAAAAATTACATTTATTGTACCTTTTTATAACTATGTAGTTACCTTTACAGATGTCTTTATTTCTTCACGTGGATTTCAGTTAGTTTAGTGTCTTTCAATTTTAGCATAAATAACTGCCTTTAGTATTTCTTTTAGAGCAGGTTTGCAAGTGACAAATTCTTTGATTTTGTTTATCTATAAGTGTCTTAATTTCTCTTTTTTATTGTATAAAATAAACATAACAAACTTATTACTTTAGCCATTTAAAAGTATACAATTCAGTGACATTAAGTACATTCAAAATGTTCTATAACCATTAACCATTATAGAGTTCCAAACTTTTTTATCATCCCAAACAGGTACTCGGTACCTATTAAGCTGTCACTCCCCATTGTATACTATTGAAATTTAGTTGACATTAATCAGAGCTATACTGTTATTAGTTAAGTAGTTAATTATAATCTCCATGGCAACCTGTGAGGAAAACAACTAAAAAATATGTAGTAAAAAAATGAAAGGGAATTAAACAACATACTAGAAAATATATATTAATACAGAAAAGGCACTAATGAAGGAATGAGTAACAGAAAGTCTGTATGACATATAGAAATAAATTATAAAAATGACAAACATATCCTATGAATAATTAAAGTAACTATCAATAGATTAAACACTGCAACAAAAAGGCAAAGATCAGTAGAATGAATTTTGAGTTTCTTAAATTATCTAGAACAGGTATCTATATAAAATATCTACCTATATAAAATATCTGTAACAGATTCCTTTTAGAGTCAGACAAAAATAAGTTAAAGTAAAATAACAATGATATTACATGCAAACAGTAACTAAAGAGAGCTGGAGTGGTTGATAATATTAATATCAGACAAAATAGACTTAATGCAAAATTGTTACTAGAGAAGAACATTTTATAATGACAAAAAGTGAAATTGCTCCAAAAATTATAACATTTATAAACATATGTAGACCTAACAATCGAGTCCCTAAATACATGAAGGGAGAGATAAGTAATTCAAAATTGATTGTTGTGGGAGTTTTTAATACTTTATTTTCAATAATGGATTGAATAAGTACACAAATCAACAGGAGAATTGCAAAGTTAAATATTATAAACCAACTAAACAAACTATAGAACACTCTACCTAAAAATAGTAGAAATCATATTATTCTGGAGTCCACATAGAACAAACTACAGAACAGACCATATGTCAGGCCATTAATCAAGTCTCAACAAATTTAAAGAGATTGAAATTAGACAAAATACCTTTGCAATACAAAAATGGGATGAAATTAGAAATCCACAAAATAAGGAAATTTGGTAAACTCACAAATACGTGAAAATTTAAAAAAATACTTTGAGGATATTAATACCTATCTTGGGTGACTTTTTAGGATTATAAATGTTATATAAATATTAAATTATATATTATATATAATGAATCATATTTTATATATAATTAAAATATATTGTATAATTTTGTTATTTATTTATTTATACTTTAGCTCTTCCTTTTTAGGTCTTCTTGCTGGTTCTCTTTCTTAATTCTAAGCAATAGAGTTCTCAGGGCTCAGGCTTTGAGACTCTTTATTTGTCTACCCTTACCCATGTATTGATTTCCTATCTTAAATACTACATATAAAATATATATTTATATATGTGCATACATGTATATGTGTATATATATTTATATACACATATATAAACATTTAACAACCTAGAAAAATACCTGGCACATAGTAACTAATCAAAAATGGCATTTGTTTTTACCTAAATGAGTTATTATTACAGATAAAGTGTCTTGCTCAAAATAGATGCCAGAAAGTTTCTTCTCTCTTTTCCTAATCTTAGTTTGGCTCCCATGTATTTATGCATAGGTTTCTTCCCTACTTGTGCTCTTGAATTGTCTTCATTTCTCTCTGGAACATCCTCCCCGCCTACCCTTTCTCATCTAATCCTTGCAAACTTTGACTTTCCTAATAAAGACATTGGCTCAAGCAAGCACCTCTTTGCCTCTGCCTTCTGAGCTAATTATTTGACACTAGACACAAATCATGCTCCATGATTGGCCCTTTGCTGCCCTCATCTGGCCTATCCCAGTGTCTGTTGCCTAGATGACCACTAGCCAGCAGAGGCTCAGTTAGCTCTGAAGCTCTGACATAGCTCTGACAAGGAAGTCACAGAAATAATTCCCTGTGGAATTCAAACTCATGCATCCCTTTCTTTGGGAGATAAGGATGGAGAGGCAATGGCCAGCTCAGTCTGATACCACCAACAGGGAAAATTCAACTTTAAAACAGTCTGTTTCAGGACTACTAATGACTGTATCGGCATTATAAGGGAAGAAAGCAAAAATCATATGGAAACTCCAAGCCTCATAAAATTGCCTTTCTGAGCTCAGTTTAGCTCCAGATCTATAAAAGTTGGGACCTACCTAAGCCCTAACTTTATTGCTGAACATCAAAGCTATTTCAGAATCACATACTATATTCTAAAGGAAGGGATTACAGTAAGAACACTATCCTGGTTACTGCATGTTTTGTGAGGTGCTAGATGGGACTTGTCAAGGGAAATTCATTTTCTTGGAGGCAGATAGTCTGAATCATCTCCCTCAACAACTATCAAAAGAACAGGCATACACTGTGGGAGTTGGAGAGCAGGGGAATGGGTGAAGAGGGTCAAAGGTAAAGAGAAAATATAAAAACACCAACTTTTCATACCTTAAGACTCACAGCAACCTCTTGTAGAGTTTCTAAAGTGGGCAGACAAACTTTTTTACTGTTTGTGCATTAAATAAATACTTATAGAGTAAAAAATAAAAGGTGGTTATTTGGGGGGAAAATTAGAACATCCATTAACTATTAAAAAAATGTATGTGCATTTGTGTGTACTGATTGTGTGTGTCAAAGAGATGACTAGAAAAAGACAATACTGATCCCAAAGTCAGACAATTAGGACAAAATGGAAAAATGCAGATGTATCCTATCCCTGCATATTCATACAAGCACCCTAAATTCTCAAAACATAGAATCCATCTTCACACAAATTAAAACACTAACACAGTATAACCAAGTACAATTTCTTTTCCCTAGAAAAGAAAGAACTATTCAAGATAAAGTATTACATTAATATTATTTAATATCTTAATAAATTAACAAAGACTCAGCATGTGATTATCTCAATAGATATTGAAACAGATGATAAAAATTATCTGTACCTGAGTTTTTGATGCTTAATAAAATATGAAATAGATAAATACTTCCTTAACCCTTCTTATTTTGAAACAATAGAAGCATTTCCATTAAAATCAAGAATAAGGCATGGAAAATACTGTGTTGATTATTACTTAACATTGTTCTGAAAGGATTAGACATTGCATTTAGAGAAGATAATAAGATATACAAAACAAAAAAAATGGGAAATTATAATCAACATGTAAAATAATTATATATAATTTAAAAACTCAGAGAAATTATTTAAATTATTAGAATATAATTTGCAAGGTAATTGATTAAAATTGTTATAAGAATTTGATAACACATATTAATATACATGTAATATAAGAATATATCTCTTTTATACAAGTAATAATATATATTAATTTCCTAAAATTAACTTAGCAAGATACATACAAGACCTATATGAAAAAAAAACAAACTTGGTAATCTCTGCTGATAACCATAAAAAAACAGTAAATGATAGGACATACAGGTATACTTCGTTTATTACACTTTGCTTTATTGCTCTTCACAGATGTTCTGTTTATTACAAACCAAAGACAAACCCCTCTACCAGCAAAAAAAATACAATTCACATTATTGTGATACTCACTTTATTGTGGTGTCTGGGACCAAACCCACAATGTCTTCAGGGTATGCCTCTACCTTATTCTTGTATAAAAAGTATAAGTTGTTTTTTAAAATCAACTACAGTAATCTAAATCTTCAATGTAATCCCAACAAACATGTTAATATAATATTTTACTTTGGAACTTAAGTATATAACTCCAAAATTCATCTGAAAAATAAGCATGAGAAACAGCCAGAACCATTTTGAACAAAAAGAGAAGTTACAGGACCTAGCACCATCAGATATTAAAGTATATTACAAGGATATAATAATAAAAGCTGTGTGTTACAGTGGCAACAACAGACTAACAAATTAATGGAACATGAAAAATTTCTCCAAATGGGCCCAAATGTACATTTAACAAACGGATTACAACATAGTTTCAAATGTGTGAGACATAATTTATTGAATAAATTGGACAACAGGCTAGCCATTTGGTATGACCATAGGAATAAAAGCAAAATCCCTATCTTGCTTTTCACATGAAACATAAAAAATAAGTGTAAATTGACACCAGGTAATTCTTGGGTGATTTCTTAGCATACAATGACATCTAATTTTGTGACCAGAAACCATTTAACATTCTAAGAGCTGGATGAAGTAGTGATACAAAGTCTGAGGGAAATAGTAGCACACTAAAAAGCACTGAAATGCAGGTTCTGACCTTTTCTAAGTAACCACTAAACCTGTCTTTACATACTATAATACATGATGTTTGAAGGGCCAAATATATGCCTTTTTAATTAATTGACTAGAAATAGATTAATAAAAAGTAAATGGAAACACCAATTGAAAAGCTTCCCCTCTAATGTTATAATCATTCTTTTACTTACTTCAAATCTTGACACTGAGAGGAAATCTTTGTTCCCTCCTCAAAGTTTGCATCTATTTTAACACATTCCACTATGATGCTCAAAGGGAACTAGATATGTACTGAAGAACATGTGCCAGGATGCCAATACCCAGAGACTTTAGCTTGAGGTCCAGCTGCGCACCTAAGAGCTCTGCCACTTTGACATTGGTTTCACCGTGTATACATTGAAAGAGTTGAACTAGATCTCCAAGACTCCCTTTGAGTTCAAATATTCTAGAATTCTAGGGTCGTAAGTACTTTGTTTTGTTTCTTTCATTCTCCTTTTATTAAGGTCTTTGTTAGAGCATCAAGTAGATTTACCAAGAGAATTTAGTCATAAATATTTTAGTCCATTCACAAGTGGCAACATTCAAACAGCTGAAACTAGCTACGCTTTTTAAATACTCCTTGCTGGGTTTTGTTTCCACCTTGTAGTGCATAGGGGTCAGGCCTTGAGTCTCTTTTCTATTCACCATTACCCTTGTACTAACTCTTTGACTTTCATGGCTTAAATGCCACCTATAACTCCATAATATATCTTACCAGTCCAAAACTCTCCCTCATACTTCGATCGTATATACCAAACTACCTGCTAGACATCTCTTCTTGAGAGTCAATAGATATCTTATACTTAACATGTCCAAAACACACTCCTTATCTTTTCATCCAAACTAGCTCCTCCATTAGTTTCCATATCTTTGTAAGTAGCAACTCAATACATACAGTTGCTCAGGCCAAAATGTTGGAGGCATCCTTGACTTCTTTTTTTCTCTACCAATTCATTGGTAAATCCTACAGTTCCTACCTATAATGTACACTGTGGAGCAAAAATAGGTTTATAGTTGTGAGTACACAAAACAGAGTTTTTGTATTATTATTATCTATTAATTAGTATATTATTTGCCATAGAACAACTATAAACCTACTTTTGCCTCACCCTGTATGTAAGGAATGTCATCACTTACCACCACACACACTGCTACTGCCTTGGTCCAAACCACTATCATCTCTTACCTAGATTATTGCAGTAAGTTTTTTTCAGTTTATTTTATTTTATTTTTAAATTATATTTTATTATTTCTGCTCTTACAGTTGTCCTAATTTTTCTCTATTTGTGTCCCTCCAGTCACCCTGCCAAACTCCCTCAGGCAATTCCTACACCATTGTTCATATACATGGGTCATGCATATAAGTTATTTGGCTACTCCATTTCCTATATTGTACTGTACATCCAGATGGCTATTCTGTAACTACCAATTTGTACTTCTTAATCTCTTCGACTTTTTCACCCAATCCCCTAAACCCTCCCTCATCTGGCAACTATCAAAACATTCTCTGTATCTATGATTCTGTTCTTATTTTGCTTATTTATTTATTTAGTTAGTTAGTTAGTTATTTTAGATGTAATTGTTGATAGATATGTATTTATTGCCATTTTATTGTTCATATTTTTGACCTTCTTCTTAAAGAAGACCCTTTAACTTTTCATATAATACAGATTTGGTGGTGATGAACCCTTTTAATTTTTTTCTTGACTGGGAAGCTGTTTATCAGTCCTATGATTCTAAATGACGGCTTTGCTGAGTAGAGTAATCTTGGTTATACATCCTTGCTTTTCATCACTTTGAATGTTTCTTGCCATTCCCTTATAGCCTGCAAAGTTTCTTTTGAGAAATCAGCTGATACTCTTATGGGAACTCCCTTGTAGGCAACTAACTGCTTTTCTCTTGCTGCTTTTAAGATTCTCTTACTGTCTTTAATTATGGATGAAGGTGAGAATCAAATCAGCTATTTGGAATATAAGAAAACAACAACAAAAAAAAAACAACCAATCAGAACAGCAAAAAGAAGACAGAATCCAAATAAATGAGGCTAGTGTAAGGAGCATCTCAGAAAATTTCAAGCTGACCAAGATTTGCATCATAAAGATACCAGGAGGAGAAGAAAGCAAGAAATTGGAAATTTATTTGAAAAAATAATGACACAAAACTTCCCTAACTTGCTGAAGGAAATAGGCATACAAGTCTAGGAAGCACCGAGAGTTTCAAACAAGATGGACCCAAGAGGCCCACACCAAAACACACCATAATTAAAATGCCAAAGGGGATATCCAAGATGGTGGAAGAGTGAGTGGAAGTTACACTAACCCCCTCCCAGGACCAATCTGGAATTGCAACTAAATTGTGGAGAAATCATCTAGAATAAACAACTGAACACTAGCAGGAGACAGGCCTTATAAACACAGACAGACAGAAGAAACAACTTCAACACACATGACTGATAGGAAGTGTGGAGGGGACACAAGAGGGCTGGCTGGGCCCACAAGGGTGGTGGCGCAAGTGCTGGAAAGATATCTCAATAACTGGGGGGATCCCCCTGAGAAACATGAGGTCTAAACCTCAAGCTGGGCTCCTCAGCCTACAGGACCAGAGCCCAAAAAGTACACAGATAACATCCAACTGTGAAAAGCAGCAGAGTTTCTCTCTACCAGAGACAAATGGTTGGAGACACAAAGAGCCATTTAAAGAGCAATGCAAAAATTTTCATATGCAGTCACTTACCCTGGGCACTGGCAAAAGGTTGAGTGGCAGAGTGAACCAGAGATGCTTGAGAAGAGATTGGAGATGGCAGCTGTGGGGAGAGAACTGAGAGAGCAGCTGCTGGGGTCTGGGTGCTGAGTCATCCCCCATACTGCAGGAGCCATCCTGCTCAGACAGACCACTCCTCTCCTTGTGGCATCAGTCTGAGGGGAAGCAATAGCCCTGCTCCAGGGATTTACTCTGCCCCTCCTATAGTGCTAAAGCTTGACTACTGATTTCAGATCGACTAGATAGCAACTGAAGGGATCAGCCACAGATGGTAGATGTCTGATGGTCTCAAACAGGCTGCCTAAGGCCAGACTGGGGCACCATGTGACATCACCAGAAGTGAATCCAGAAAGAAAAACAGTGGTGAATACTAGATGTTACGGATATGGAATTCACTGTGGTCTTCTCCATGATGTGCAATATTTTCTTTCCTGAATAGTTTTTTAACATTCATTTCTTATCCTTCATGTTTGTGATATTAAACCATTAAATTTTATACTATAGTTTATTTCAATTCTCATATTTTGTTCCTCCCTTCTCTTACCCCATTTTACCTTCTCTTTCCTCTTATTATTTTCATTTTAAATTTTGTGTTCTTTCTTGCTACAACTTGTTTCCATTATGCATTCTTACCATTTCTCCCCATCCAGACTCTCAAAACCAATTTTCTTGTCAAAGGTCATCTCACATTCTTTTTCCTGCTCTTAAAATACCCGTGTTCTCTCTCCATCATTAGCAATCTTTGCTTGTTCACTGTGCGTAGGGTTGCTGTTGCATTTTTTTCAATTTTATCTCTAGATCTTCACTATTCTTGTATTGAAAATCTCAATTTTTACCATTCTCCTTTCCTACTCCATTCTGTGATCATCCTGCTCATTCTTTTTTGTCTCAAAATTAACTTTTCTCCGTCTTAGCCTGTTTTTTCTTTTCTATTTTTTCATTCATCCTGTACTTTCTTTCCTTCATCTCAAATTTTAACTTTGCCCTTTCTTAGCCTGGATTTTGTTCCTCACTCTTAGTGTTCCCTCTCTATCATCTCAAAATCATTTCCCTTTCCTCTACACATCTCTTAAGATTTTCTTTCTTTCTTTTTTTGCTCTTATTTCCATCCCACCTATATTAATCTTAGCTCATTTGTTGTTAGTAGTGCTGTGGTGGATTTTTTTCTCCAATTTGTTTCCTATTTTTTTAATTATACATTGACTT
Source organism: Tonatia bakeri (assembly GCA_004024845.1). Classification (NCBI taxonomy): domain Eukaryota; kingdom Metazoa; phylum Chordata; class Mammalia; order Chiroptera; family Phyllostomidae; genus Tonatia; species Tonatia bakeri. Next base: position 27,646 of record PVIA01005440.1, read on the forward strand.
TTTTCCTTTTCTTTTTCTCACTTTATTTTATTTTAGTTTCTGTTTAAACCTAATGTTATACACTTCCTTTTTCTTACTCCATTCCACCTTCTTCATTCCTTTTTCATTTACAATGTAAATTTTACTTTCTCTCTTTGCTTTGCTCTGATTCCCTACTCTTATTAGTGCACTTCCCTTTACCCTCTCAAAATTATTTTTCTTTCAGTTAGTCATCTCATATTTGCTCCTCCTTTCTTATAATAGTCTTAATCTTTTTACATCCTTATTAATACTGGTTCATTTGCTGTTGATAGTGGGGTTGTGGGTGGGAGTTATTCTTGTGAGTGTGGGTTTGTTTTCTGAGCTGTGTTTCTCTTCTGGTAGCACCTACCCAACAGCATACAAGACATGGCGGGTATAGTTACCCTCAGTCAGCCAGCTGGAGGGAAGGACCCATCAAAGAACAACCCAACAATTAAAACTCAATTGCAGCCAGAGAGCCAACATAAATGCCATAAGAGGTATCCCAAGAGCATCAAGTTCAGTAGATCAAGGAGAGTGCACCACTGAATCTCACAGGTCTCTTGCTGTAGACACTCACATCACAAAGACAGAAAGTCAAAGCAGATCTGTTTGAGAAGCAGAAACAAACAAGAAGAGTATCCCCTAAAATGAGAAGACAAAGAAACAATCCTTAGTCAAAAGGAAAGGAGGAATCCCCCAAAAGAGTGTTAAATGAAACTGAGGCAAGTAAACTATCAGACACTGAGTTCAAAACAATGGTTATAAGGAAGGTCAATGAGCTCACTGACAACTACAAAAACATACAGGGAAGCTACAGGAACTAACCTTGAACTACATCAGAATGACAAAGGACATGGAAACTATCAACAAGGCCAGGAGGAAATGAAGAATACAACTTCTGAATTAAAGAAACAGTAGAAGGAATAAAAATCAAGCTAGATGAAACACAGGATCAAATCAGCAAGCTAGAGGACAAAGTAGAAAAAAATTCCCAGAAAAGGAAAAAAGACTCAAGAAGAATGAAGAGAGGTTAAGGTAAGTGCAAGAAAACATGAAACATAATAATATTCATATCATAGGGATACCAGTAGGAGAAGAAGTGGGGCAAAAGATAGAAAACCTGTTTGAAAAAGTAATGATAGAAAACTTCCTTTGAGAGCAAGGAGCAAACCCAAAAAAAGCATCTATACATGTCATCATTCACCAAATTACCAAGCACTTTCTGTGAGCAGTAGCATAGCATCATTGTCTACAAACATACCCTGGAAAAAAGTTCCCAGTATTCTTACTTATACACTGAATGATGCAAGAGAGTTTTTGTGGCCTTTTTTTTTCATTACTGTTCAAAAGTTGGAAAAGGACATAGGTAGTCCAATGCAGTTAAATTATGGCAAGCAAAGAAAGGTTGTTTTCTTTTTTTTATCTATAACATGAAATAAAGCCACATATAGCAAAGTCAATTAAATAAACTGTTTTGAGACTATACAATAAAAAATGTCAACCCAATAAAAGGGATCTGAAACATCCTACAGGCATTCCAAAATATATGAGAAATAGAAAGTCTCCCACCAAATCCCATGAATTGAAAAGTATGCATTCTATAACTAATGAGAAAACAATAAAGTAACACTGAATTTATGTGAAATACACAGAGATGCACAGATGATGTAGTTTAGCCCTTCAATTTACAGCAAGGTCACTGAGTCCCAGGAAAGTAAAAGCAACACACTGGTTGCCTCATAGAGAGCAAATGGCAGAGTCAGAGCTAAAACTCAAGTGTCCTGATGTCCCTTACACAGCTCTATCCACTCCACCACAGAATCCTCTTAATCCAGGTACCAGATACCACATCAAGAGATTCCATCTTTTAAATGTTTTTCTTTAAAAAATAAAGATTTTATTTATTTTTAGAGAGGGAAAGAAACATCAATGTGTGGTTGCCTCTCGCATGCCCCCTACTGGGGAATTGGCCTGCAACTCAGGCATGTGCCCTGACTGGGAACTGAACCAGTGATCTTTTGGTTCACAGGCCATTGCTCAATCCACTGAGCCACAACAGCCAGGACTAAATGTTTTTCATTAAGTTCCAAAGATGTCTGTTTACAAAACAAAAGTGCACCTCAAACAAATCCCAAGCCATTATATTTTTCTCTTAATCCTTAAGAAGGTGAATTTTCATTCTTTTCCAGGGCCAGGGTTTGAAGGAGCTGTACTCATAAGATGCCAGAGCTAGTGAAGTACTTTCTTCAGGAATAAGAAAGAGAAGGAGAAGAAAAAAAGAAGCTGCAAGAAAAAAACACAGTACCTGTTGTTGGATGCAAGATCCAGAATATGCTTTTCTCCTTTTACAATCTGAGTATCCTCCCAAGAAGTACTCACCAACCTGACACCAACACTTCATTGTATTTTAATTAACTTTATTGGGGTGATATTGGCTAATAGGATTATAGAAGTTTTCAAGTGTACATTTCTATGATAAGTGATCTTTATCTTGCATTGTGCACCCACCACCCAAAGTCAAATCATCTTCCATCACCATATATTTGGCCCTCCTTACCCTTTACTACTACCCCATGCCTCTTCCCTCTGGTAACCACCAAACTGGTGTCTGTGTCTATGAGTTTTAGGAACAAAACAAACTCATTTTCCTTTCTTCCATTTATTTTCCAGCTGCCATTTAGGAGGCCTAAACAAATGCATTCCTGTATTGGGACAACAATACCACTTCCTTTCAGCTTTTCTGCTTTCCTGGCTTTGTCTTTACAGATGCCCAGTAAGTGTTGGTACTGCCATATGAGCTTACTGCATATGCCTCTGTCCAGGCACATGCACACATGCACACGCGCGTGCATGCACACACACACACACACACACACACACACACACACACAAAGGATCTTGATCCCCAGGGCTCTAGAGAGAAACAACCATGGCATCCCTGACAAAGCCAAGGGATAAACTCAGCCACTACCATGGGGAGGACCAAACCCTGATGATACTGACTTGGTTTCAGGTTCTCTGGAGAGAAAGCTTATAAATATGAGGAGGGTGGAGAAGAAAACAATTAAACAATATCTAGTAAATACACACACATGCATGCACCAAATACAACCTGGAAAGTTGTCTAGAAGAGCCAAGTGTTGGAGGGAAGTGTAATAACTCATTGCTTTACTGAAACTTAAATATCGGCATTTAGGTCTGTGGGATTTTAGGTAAGATATCCAAAATACTAGGTAGGAATATATAAACAACTCATATGACTCAACACCAGGAAGACAAACAATCCAATTTAAAATGGGGAAAGGATCTGAATAATTATCCAAGGAGGGTATACAAATGGTCCATAGACAGATGAAAAGATACTCAACATCACGAGCCATCAGAGAACTGTAAATTAAAACCACAATGAGATATCATTTCATATCTGTCAGAATGGCTACCATCAATAAATCAAAAAACAAGTGCTGGTGAGGTTGTGGAGAAAAGGGAACCCTAGTGCACTGTTGGTGAGAATGCAGACTGGTGCGGCCATTGTGGAAATCAGTATGGAATTTACTCAGAAAACTGAAAGTGGAACTGCCTTTTGACCCAGCGATTCCACTGCTGGGAATATGTACTCTAAGAATCACGAGTCACCAATTCAAAAGAACTTATGCAACCTTATGTTCATAGTGGTGCTATTTACAATTGCCAACTGCTGGAAACAGATTAAGTGCCCATCAGTAAATTAGTGGATCAAAAAAACCATGGTACATGTACACAATGGAATACTATGCAGCAGAAAGAAGGAGCTCCTACCTTTTATGCCAGCATGGGTGGAACTGGAAAGTACTATGCTAAGTGAAATAAGCAGGAGACAAATACCATGTGATCTCACCTATAAGAAGAAACTAATGAAAAAATAAACTAATGAGCAAAATAGAACCCTAGGCATGGAAACATGGAACAGACTGAAAGTGACCAGAGGGGAGGGGGGGAGGAGGATAATGGTGGAAAGAAGGGGAAGGAACTAGACAAAGAATATTATGAATAACCCATGGACATGGACAAGGGTGTGAGAATTAACTGTGGGGGCTGGGGGTGGCGTGGGTGGAGGAGAGCAAAGGGGGAAAATTTGAGACAACTATAACAGAATAACAATAAAAATTATTAAAAAATACTAGATAGGTGTTGTGCTACATTACTCACAATAGGTAATATAAATAATGCAAGTATCTATCGATAAATATATGGATAAAGAAGATGTTATATGCTGCATTGTGTCACTTGTATATGGAATATTTAAAAAAGAAAAAGTCAAAGTCATTAAAACAGGGAGTAGAAAAGTATTAGCCAGGGGCTGAGGGGTGGAGGAAATAGGATACAAACTTTCAACTATAAAATCAATAACATCTGAGAATTTAATGTTAAAAAACACAACTAATAAACCAAACTCTCAAGGATCTCAAAAACAGGAGTCTAAAAACTGTCACAGCCAAGAGGAGTCTAACAAGGCATGGCATGGTAAAAGGGTACAAACTTTCAATAACATCTGCAAATTTAGTGTTAAAAAACTCAACTAGCCCTGTCTGGTGTGGGTCAGTGGATTGAGTGCCAGCCTGTGAACCACAGGGTCGCTGGTTGGATTCCGAGTATAGGGCACATACCTGGGTTGCAGGCCAGGTCCCAGCAGGGGGTGCATGAGAGGCAACTACACACTGATGTTTCTCTCCCTCTCTTTCTCACCTCTCCCCCTCTCTAAAATAGCTCAGATCTTTAAAGAAAACACAATTGACAAACCAAACTCTCAAGGCTCTCAAAAACAAGAAGTCTAAAAATTGTCACATCCAAGAGGAGCCTCATGAGGCATGACATGATGACTAAATGTAATATGTATCCTGGATGGGATCCTGGGACAGAAAAGGCACATTAAGTAATAACTAAGGCAATGTGAATAATGTACAGACTTTAACGCATAACTATTTCACTCTTGGTTCACTAAGTGTAACAAATGCACCATACTAATGCAAGATGTTAAAATAAGGGAAATTGGGTGTGGAATGTGTGGGTATTACTTTCAAGGGTTTTCTGTAAATCTAAAACCATTCTAAAATAAAACGTGCACTAAAAACTCATGAAATACTAGATAATGATGAGAGCTGGGAGACAACAGAATGAACCGATGAATGGAGATGGCTGTGGGGAGTGGCTTAGAGAAAACGCCCTCTCCCTGCCATTTGAACCACAAGCACTGACCTAGAGATGAGAAATAGTGAGAGGTCAGTTTGGGCAAGCCCTTGGCAGGTGTTGAGGAAGCTCCACCTTTCTCTAACCAGAGCCACTAGACTCCTCTTCACCCTCTCCTACCCATCCTGGAATGTGAAGCGTGGGGCTTGTGATGCCACGTGACACCATGGTTACCACTGACTGGAGGAATTTCTTGATGGCCAATCGCAGCTGAGGATATGGTTCCTCATTTTCCTGGAGGGTGTATGTGGAGGTCAGGAGCCCCAGAGTGGGGTACTGGTGGTACCAGAAGGCCAAGGAAACTGAGGAAACAGTGGAATCTGGTTCAGATGAAGAGATACCAACAAGAAACACAGGAATGAAGAGAAAGAGTGATTCCCAACCCACCAACAAAGAAAGGGAGAAGGTCAGCCTACCCTACTCATATGCCTCCTCTTCTTCCTTATTGATGCCCCACACAAGACTTTCCCTTGCCCCGGCCTGGCACAAACCCCTCCTCAATTCACTCTCATTCCCTTACAACCCTGTTCTTACTTGTTTCCCATCCTCCTCCCCAAAACCAATGTCTTTCTGGGTTAATTATTTTTCCCTACTAGGCACTGAAGTTAATAGAGAAGGTAAGTTCAATCCTTTGACAGACTGCAGAAAAGTAAGGGAAGGAAAAGGCCAAAGATACTCATCCTCTGCTATAGGTGGAGTAAAAAGTCAGTGAAAATCAGGGACAATGTGGGGAAGTATTGAACGTGGGAGATGGGCGTGGGTAGGGGAAGGGACAGCAATGGGGGAAAATGGAGACAACTGTAATTGAACAATAAAATTTTTTAATACATAAAATAACATGCCAAAGGTTGCAGTAACTTCTTAATTAGTCTTCCTGCCCTGGTCTGACTGCTCTGTAATCAATTTTCAATACAGCAAACATGATTTTGTTAAAATATTATACTAAGTTTTAGGCTTGAATCCTCTAAAAGAAGAAGCCCTTATGATAGTCTATAAGAACCTAACCAATACCATTGTCCATCATCTATGTGACCTTATCTCCTGCTCTTCCCCTCTCTAGATGCATTCCAGACAAAGGACTTTTTTTATTGTTTCTCAAACACTCCAAAGCACACTTATGTGTCAAGACCTTTGTGTTTGTTATTCTCCCAGGCTGGAAAGATCTTTTCTAGGTATCCGCATGGCTTATTGCTTCCCTGGCAACCTTCAGTCTTGGATCAAGTGCCGTCTTTTCAGTAGGCATTCCTCAATAATCCCATTTTAAATTACAAATATGTCCTGCCAAAAACTCCATTCCTCCTTTTCTATTTATCTTTTCTATAGCACTTTTTACCCTCCTACATACCATGCATTTTACTTCTTTATTTAGTGCCTTTATCTTCTCTTTAGAATGTAAGCTCCATGAAGACAAGTGTCCCTGTCTGTTTTTCCAGGGCTTAGAAGAGTGCCTAGCACATAGTAGGTACCTATTGAATATTGATTAAATAAATAAATGAATTATTCCTACTAAGCAGATACCTCAGATATCCCATCTTTGATAAAGAATGATAAAAGGGCTTTATAGAATGCATTAGACTATGAACAATAGGTGTAAAATACTATGTAGATGCACAAATAATTATTTCATCATTTGGTCAATGTACAAAGGACACATACAAATTAGTGTAATCACAGAACGATGAAAGGGTAGTGAACAGTGAGCTCTTGAACAAGTGTTAATAAAAAATGAATTAGTTTAAATAAAATAAAAATACAAGGGCCTGCATCATAGGCATGCTTTATCTAATCTTTAAGCACTATCATTTGGAGAAAATGTCCTTTTGAAAAAAAAAGAAGTAGGTCAGAGAGACAGGCCAAGTAGAGAAACAGTTGGGCCCAGGGCTTGCATTGAATAAGGTCAGTATTTAACTATCTTTTCATTGAGGATCTTTTACTTTCTTGGTACAATTTTCTAATTATTTACTTGCAACAATTAATCAAATGAGCATTTGCTCCTTTGCCTTGAAAAATGAAATTACTCTTTTCAGAATTCAAATGTTAACAGCAATTGAAAATTCTGGCTACCTTCCCCATCCAAATACAATGAACTGAACAATAATTGGATATTATGATTGGGTTTTCCAAGAGAAGGTTTTCATTTAGGTCTACAAAATACTGTTTTCCATTCCCCTGTGTGCATCTTAGCTGCTGCTGGATGCAGAATTAGAGCTTTAGGCAGATAGAAGCTTTTGCTAAGCAGAAGATCTCTCATCTAGGATGTCACAGAGTTTAATGCCAAATGATGATTTCTAATTGGGCATACTGTGGAAGGTCTTACATTAATTGTGCAAGATTTGGATTACATTTGTACAATGTTTAAGATAATGAAACCATAGACTCAGATCTCCCATAATGGTGGAACAAGAAAAAAAATCTAGTCTTACCAAATATATGAAACTGTACATAAAGTTAGTATATTAATATTTTGGAGTTTTAACACCAAAAATCACTTGAACCCTGAGTCAGGGAGAAGAACTTATTTGGCATTTGAAGCCAATGCCTGGCACTGGTTGAAGGCACTGACTTTGAATGAATAAATGAAGAATTACACTTCACACTTGCCATTCATGTTAAGATTCATATATATATATATTTCATAGGCCTCATATCCCTGCTCATACCCAAACAGGGCAGGAAATAACATTATGATGGGAAGATAATGCAAATCAATCACAGCTTCCAAAGTCATGTCACAAAAAGACATACATTGTCTTCCAGCAGCTCTTTCTCTCTATATGAAAGTCACACCGGGAACTCAGTATTCTCACCTTTATTGGTGGCAAGCCTTTTCCTAAATTGAATTTATTGGATTTACTTTTGTTAATAAAATTATATAGGTTTCAAATGTACAATTCTCTAATACATCATCTTCATATTGTACAGGGTTTTTTTTGTTAATGGTTAGCCATTTAAAACACAATCAGGAACTAGATATATATTCTTCAAATTGACCACTCTGCATGTCTGCTTAAAACATTAAAATAAAGTCTTAAAAATGCCACTTCTACAGATATGAAGAATAGATCATATTACTAATATTCTTTGTATTACTAATAGTGAAGTACCATTAAGTTTTCTAAGATCTCCTCTCAAATTTGTTACAAGGTAATATGATGTGTTTTCTTTTGCCTGTGTTTTTATTAACATGTATTTAAGTAACTAATGTACATGAACATGAAATGATGACTAAATGTTTGTGATGACTAAATGATGACTAAATATTGGTGTATAACGAAGAAGTTTAAAACTTCATGACTTATTAAAAACAACATCGATTTATTATTTGTGTTTTATGGGTTGATTGTATGATTCCTCTACTCCCTGTGCTATTGGTTGTATCTCTGGGATGGCTGTCTCTCTGATGGACTTCATTGGGCTGTCAGTTAGTGCTGGCTCCTGGCTGGGAGCTCAGTTGCCGCTGCTGGGGGCTAGATTTTTCTTCATGTGAGCCTCTCTATGAGCCTGGTTGGGCTTTCTCAGTATTATGGCTAGGTTCCAAGAAGTGTCCCATTCATAAAGACAGAAACTGAAGCTATCTCAAGGTTTAACCATTATCATTGCTATCTTCCAGTGGTCAGAACAAGTCATAGGTCCAGTCCAAATTCTCCTCTCAATGGAAGGAATAGCAAGAGATCAGTGCAAAAGGGCACATGGTATGGGAGATAATGTTGCAGTCAGCTTTGGAAATATATTCTACCACAGTCAAGAAATGTGTCTTTTATGCTCCTTTTTACTGCTTTCTTTCTCTTTCCCCTTTTATATTGGATATTTAATCAGATCACTGAGATATACTGGATTACAATATAAAGGCACAGATATTCTGATCCTAATTTACACACCATGTCAGGTCAGATCAATCAATAGAAACAGAACCAGGTAATATCCATCTGAGGACTTTAAGAAACTTAAGGGGAAAATTATTATGATTTTGTTAAACTCTGTACTCTATGATTCTAGAAGATTACTATACAAAAAGGAGCTTAAGTTTCCTTAAGTGTCTGTTTGATAAATACCATTCTGAGCATTTTACATTTATTACCTCATTCAATTTTCACAACACTTTGAAGCCTGTTTTATTCTCGCCTTTCTCTAGATGAGGAAACTGAGGTTCAGAGAGAACCTCAGTTGGGAGCCTGGGTAAAAAAGGTGAGGGCATTAAGCAAAGAAAAAAATCATAGACACAAATAACAGTATGGTGATTAAATGAAAAATAAAGATTAGGTTAACTTCCCCAGCTATTCATAGCTATTGAATAGCTGGACTTGGTCTTAAAATTCAGGTATGTCTAATCCCAAAGGCCCTCCTATGTCCACTATACTCTTGTCTCAAAGTATGGCCCCACAAAATTCTTATCCCATTAGAAAAAGTGGAGCCTGACAAGGTTCAGAGAGGGGTTCTCTAAAGTACAGGGGCAGCATGGGGGTTCCAGTTGCTGATGACTAAAAGAAGTAAGGATTCAAAGGTCTACAATGAAAGTTGGGAGTGAGGAACAACAGCTGGGATTATACAGGTTGCTAAATATCAGGCTGGCTAACAAAATTTGCAAAGGCTATGATGAGCCAGTAATTAAATGAAGCTTGCTTTGAGAAGACCACATGGTTTCTCTGAGAAGAAATTAAATTAAACTCAACCACTCAAGTTACTTTATGGGATAAGAGAGGATATGATCAGTTCATTTATGTGTGCTTACAGCTTTCCAGAAGAATATTTCTAAAATAAGAAGTAACAAATCCAGAGGCTACCTATACTGAGCTATGTGGCAGCTGGAGTCCCTTTCAGCCACTTCTCCAGGGGAACTAGAAAGGCTGATACCAGGGGCAGTTTGTTCAACATCCATATACTTTAAGAAAGTGGTGAGCAAAATATTTTAGAGCTAGAAAGGAAAGCTATTGGGGTGTGATGGAAAGAGTCTTCACATTAGAGGCACATTAGATTTTGGATCTTGGTCTGAAACATACAACCTGCGTGACCTTGGGGAAGTCTCATAAGCAGCCTGAGGCTCCATGTTCATATCAATATGTGGGGAATAAGAACATCTAAGTTTCAGATCAGGTGCATGAAACAAAAGAGAAAATGTACATCATAAGACCAAGCAGAAAGTGAATAAATATTAGTTTACTTATTTTATGCTTATAGAAAGCTTACTATATGCCAGGCAGTATTCTATATACTTTACAAATTTTAACTTACTTAACCTTCAAAACAGCTATAAGAGTGTATGTGCTATTATTATTTTCTTATATAGATGACAAAACTGAGATGCAGAGAAGTTGAGTAACTTGCCCGTGGTTGCACAGCTGGTGAATGCAAGCAACAGGGCTTGAACCTAGACAGTCCAGATTGACAGTCTAATCATTACATTATTTAACCATTATGCTAGGTTGGAATTTATGAATTTTTTATCATTAAAACCTTCTGACAATTTATCCAAACAAAAGGACTTTCCATTGTACTTTATATTCCCCCATTACATTTAAGCCAAACTATTTTGATGTGAGATAGAAAAGCAGGCAGCACGTTTGAAAACACTGAAGGAAGTTACCTTGTTTCCCAAAGATAATTCATCCAGGCATCATTGCTAACTCAGTGGAGGTGGGATCTCAGAGCCTCAGAGTCCCCTCTCCCAGTGGTGCTCCCATTCCCTGGGGGTGTTGCCTGAATGTGTGGCCAGCCTACACTTTCTGTTTTGTGTCACAAACTGGAACAAGGAGGTTGACAGATTTTTTATTGTCTCCAAGGTGGACATACATTTTTATTTCTCTCTGTTAAATTGTTGATTCTCTTCCATAAAAGTTAACATGTACTCTTCAAGAGGGAAACAAGGTCAGAAGTTTACCATAATGCTGACTCTCCATTTAACTTAAATAGAAGCAGGTAGAGAGATCACAATGCATGATATAGCCCTATACCTTTCCCTGCACCAGAAACTACCACTTCGCCGAATAGCAATAAAAAGTCAGAATACACTTTGCTCTTTGGTGTAGAATTATATCTGGTAGAGAAATAAAAGAATGACTTATTGAGCAAAGTGTCAGGACTAAGCCAGTCCAGTTCAGGTCTAATAAGGATTTACTTTGACTCAGTCTGTTCTGTCAAGGAGTTGATAATTTAATGAAAAAGAAACTGTCACTCTTGGGTATGTTCTGCTTCATAACCTTTCTTACCCAACTCTTTCCCACCATCCATACCAGCCTGATCCCTACACACTTGTTTTTCTACTTGAAAATTCCAAACATGGAAGGGGCATTGTCCAGCCAAGCAGATAAAGAATAGACATAAAGGAAATAGTGCCTGCCAGCCACTGTCTGGGGTGGGAGAGGGTGTAGAGATTCAGGCTAAGTCTTTTAATAACCTGTGAGAGCTTATGCAAGTAGCCCCTCACCTTCATCCATGCTTTCACTTTCCATGGTTTCAGTTACCTGCAGTCAAGTGTGGTCTGAAAATATTAAATGGAAAAGTCCAGAAATACACCATTCATAAGTTTCAAATTGTGTCTAGCATCTTCACACTGTATACACCGTCTCCACCTTTTAGACAGTATCAGATCAACTGTAGTAGTAGCTCAGTAACCCTTACTTTACTTAATAATGCCACATTCACATAACTTTTATTATACTATATTTCTAATTATTCTATTTTATTATTAGATTTTGTTTTAATCTATCACTGTGCCTAATTTATAAATTAAACTTTATTATAGGTATATTATAAATTAAACTTTATTATAGGTATATATGTATAAGAAGAAACAGGATATAGTGTTCAGTAATATCTGCAGTTTCAGGCATCTACTAGGGGTCTTAGAACATATTCCCCAAAGATAAGGGAGGACTACTGTATTTTCCCTCCCACTACTTGTTGCTGGCTATGCTTAGCTTTGGTTCTACCAACATGCCTTTTATGCTCTGGGAAGATGGCAGGTTTGAGAAAGTGATGCAATAATTGTCTAGTCTTCCTTACCCTAGAGTCATGGTGCTCAAACCTCAAATTTGAAACTTGAAAGAAAAGGAAATCTTAACTATTACCATCCAAGTCTTGAAAATTAGTTTCCTCTCCTTCACTCCTGCTTCTGTTTCTTTCTTTTATTTTTTTATAAATCCAAATTGATTCTTTTAAAGATTTTATTTATTTACTTCTTAGAGAGGGGGAAGGGAGGAGGAAAGAGAGGGAGAGAAAGATCATTGTTCAAGAGATATATCAATTGGTTGCCTCTTGCATGCCCCAGACTGGGGATCTTGCTTTTAGAAAGAGAATACGGCATAGGGGTTACTGCATACTCTAAGGCCAGGATCATGTTACTTAACTTTCTGAATTTCAACTCCCTCATCCATATGATTGAGAAAATGAGAGGACATACCCCATAGTGATGTAAGAATCTAAAATATATAAATCATTTAGAACAGTATCTGGCACAAGTAAATGCTGCATAAGCATTTGCTATTATTATGTCATGAAGGGATTAGGGATGGATAAAGATGGAAAGAAACAGCTAATCTAAAATTTCAGAATTTTAAAGATGAAAAAGACCTTAGAGATCAGCTGGCTTATGCAACTAATTTTACAAATAAGGAATTTGAAACCCAGACAGATGAAATTGTGGATTCACATGTTAAAACTCTTTTTATAAAGCTACACCACAAGTAATTTTGTTCCTAAGCTGGTCTAACTGGTTTATTTGTGCTTTCAGCCAGCAAATATTTACTGAGTACTTATGTCAAATTATTGACATAATTTATAACTTCATGAAGCTGTACAATGGTAGTCCTAAGTCTAAATGATGACATACTGTGGCCCCCATGACTCCCACCCCCTGGTGATCCCCTCCCCTTGAGTGTTGGGAGGACCTGTGACCACTTCTAACTAATATAATACAGCAAAGGTGATAGAATGTTTGTGATTTTGAATACGTGATTACATTATGTAAGATTTTAATGCCTATCTTGCTAGGAGAGATGCTCTTCCTTGCTGGCTTTGAAGAAGAATGCTTCCATGTTGTAAGTTGCCATATGGAGAAGGAGCAGAGGATCATCTTAGGCTGACAACCAACATTAAACTGAGTTCCTCAGTCTGGAAGCCTACAATGAACTAATTTTGTGAACAACCCCATGTGCTTAAAAGCAAGTCCTTTCCAAGTCAAACCTCAGGTAAAACAAGTCCCAGGTGACATCTTGATTTCAGTCTTATGAGACATCAAGCAGAGGATCCAGCTAAGCTGTGTCCAGACTCCTGGAACACAAAAACTGTGAGATAATATGTGTGAGTTCCAAGATGCTATGTGTGTAGTAATGTTGTCATCTGGCAATAGATAATTAATATAGGTGTAAAGGTGAGGAAGAATGGTTTCAGACTGGAAGATTTTCACAATCAAGTGGGAGACAAAAAGCTACTTATATGATGCTGTGAGCAAAGACATAATACATATGGTATGAGTGAATACAAAGCAGTTTGGTATTGTTAGAGAGTGATGTTGGGGCAGACAGGAAAGGAAATTAAGCTGAAGAAACAGGAAGTATAGATGTGGACATTATGTCTATGGACTTCGGCATCAGGGAGATCTGGGTTCAAACTCCAGCTCTACCAATTCCTGTCTTGTGGCTTTGGGCAAGGAGATGAGGATTCTATGGCTCAGTTTTCCCATCTGTAACATAATAGTAATAATCATACTCACTTTTTAGGGTTGTTATAAAGTTTAAAACTAAGTGTTGCTCGTAAAGTAGTTAGTATGTTACTGATACAAAGTATGTGCTCAATAAAAAGGTGAGCTATTGGTAAACGTAGAAACATGGAGATTCTTGTATGACATGTCAAGGAGCTTTGTCCTATAGGCAATCAAGATTTAACAAAAGAAATAATACCTGCAAGTTTGCAGTATAGAGACTTTTACCTGGAGCAGTTATAAGGAAAGATTCAAAGGGGATGATACTGATAACAGGAAGACCAATTAGCAAACTGTTGCAGTAGGCCAGGAGAAGGCTGAGAAATAGTTAAGCTGTTAGGAAGAACTTTATAAGTAGCTAAGTGGGTACATTATGTTCTTCTTGATTAAAACGACAACAAACCATGGTATAAACATATGCTTTATGGTTCCTGTACATACCCTCATCAGGGGTTAAACAATAAAGCTACTTGATTACTTGGTAGTAAAATATGGTAGACTCCCAATCCTCTCTATAATCTAATTAGAAACTTACTACCTTAGCTATTTTCTTTCTGGTATCTAGTGTCAAGAAAATATTTCAAGATTAGTCACATGTGTCCAATAGTGCTTGCACTTGTTTTCTTCAGAGTTCTAGAGTTTCATTCATTTACGAAAATGAAAAAATGCAACCTAAATTAAATGATGCATTATGATTGCAATAGAGTCAGGGACAACCTACTGCACCTACAATTCACTCAGGTTTTCAGGTCAAGAATCCTGGTAAGAAAAAGTTAGAGTCCCCTTGATACCAGACTGCTTAGTAAACAAAGTTTCATCTCCCACAGGGCCCATGACAGGGCTGAAGGTTGGTGTTTCTTCACCTATCAAGGCTGGAGCTTTGTGGCAGTCTAACAGATTAACACACAGCTGCAGATGGAGTCTAGCACTGAAACAAAGCAAAAAGTTTTTAAATGTGTGAAGTTTTTCTTCTCTGTCCTTTCGGTCCACCATCCTCTCTACTGCCTCCTCTTTATCCTCATTCTTACTTTGAGTATCTGCTTCCGATAATCTTAAGTTCAGTGTTCTCATGATTTTCTGAACCATGCTAGAATTAAACTAGGGAGCTGATATAATTAAATTAACTTACATTAAGGTGCCAAAAATGTCCTGCTTTCTTTCTTCTTCTTTTTTTTTTTGGATATACGAGGTCTGTTCACAAGGTATCCAGCCATGTAATATGAAAAACAGAGACATTTATTGAAGAAGATACAAGAAACAAGAAGCACTGTACATAGGACAATGATGCCTTAGTTCCCCTCAAAGTAGGCACCTTGAGACCTCACACGCTTCTCCCAGTTGCCATCAGCTGCCCTGTCATATTTGTCTGCATCTCATCAACAGTCTGAAATCTCTTCCTTTCCAAAGATGATTTTAGTTTTGGGAAAAGCCAGAAGTCGCAGAGCACCAAATCTGGGCTGTAGGCGGGCTGAGTCACCTGGGTGATTTGATGTTTCACCAAAACATTCTGCATGAGATATGATATATGAGCAGGCACACTGTTGTGATGAAGCTGCCAATCAGCAGTTGCCCATAGCTATGGCCTTCTGAATCATCCGAATAGTTTCTGTGGAGGAATGTTCAAGTTTAACACAAAATTTGATGCAGATTTGTTGCTTTACTCACTCATTTTGAATGTGATGGCTGAGTAGTACACATGCTCACTTAACAGCATCTACTGCCCCCACTAACTAATACAGTGAAGTTGTCACTGTTCATGCATGCTCATTCCAGTCCACTCTCCTTGGGTGCCAGGTTATATCCAAGTCACACAAACCATTCTCACTATATTAACAATGACTACAGTTTATCTGGACAGACCTCATATACCAATCAATAAGTGGGACTGCTAGATCATATGAAAAATTCGATTTTTAACTTTTTGAGATACCTTTATACTGTTTTCCATAGTTGCTACCCCATTGTACATTCCTACCAACAATCATAGTGCAGCTGTGTTAAACTAAAACAACCACTGGATAAAACTTCAGAGACAGATAGGGACAAATATAGCCAGAGTGATCATGTGGAAACCTCTGAAAGGTTTCTTTGTTAACTGAGGGGAAGCAGAGTTTGCTACCCCAAAATAGGTCTTTTTGGGATATTGATTATTATAAGCAGGTTATTTTTGAGAAACAAAAGACTCAGAAAAAAGCTTTGACCCCCTCCCCCTTATCCACCTAAAGTAATTCAAATAGGAAACTCTGCTTAAAGGAAAGGAGCTATCACTTTAGCACTATAATATTAAATAAGTGTGGCAGACAGGGAGGAACCTAGCAAAGTCTGTTTGTTACACTCCCCTCTGTGTCTCATTATTTCTGGGTGGCACTGCAAGAATTTATTTAGCAAATGTTTACTCTTTTTCCTCTACTTGTGAAAGGTCTACTTTCCTCTGGAAGTCATAGGTCCCTGCCTCTGGTCTCGGTGCAAAAGAGCATATAGCCTCAATTTCCCAATGTGTCCTCAGGTCCCATATTCTTACAGAACCCCCATATGTACAAATGCAGTAAATTTGCTCATTTTCTCCTGTTAATCTGTCTCATGTCAGTTTCATTGTTAGACTAGCAGAAGAACCTAGGAAGTAGAAGAAAAATTATCTTGTTTCCCCCACATGGCAATTACTTAAAGGGTAGTGCTCTCACTCATCAAATCAAGATCATAATGAAACGCCAATGAGGAGGTCACCTGGTATTTATACAATTATTAGGGCTTTTGATCTATTCAACTTTTGTGGCCACAGACACTGGGAACTAAAGGAACTACATAAAACAATACATTTTAATAAAAGGCCATTATAGGGGGCTTTTGCTCAATGGAAATTCTCATTTTGGCATTGTTCTGAATACTTTAGAGAACAAGAAGACATCAAAATTTGCTTTAAAAATCACTAGCATATTTTATTATACATTTCTAGATTCCTTGCCAATCAGAAAAGCAGTTTATAGTATTTATCTCCTGTTGAAGTCAGAGACAAATTCCAGACAAAATTTGTACTTCAGCTATGCTGCTATTGCTGCTTCAGACCCCTTTAATATTCTTAGTCATGGATTTGGCATTGTGTCTTGGCATTTTCTCTGCATGCTTCCAAGCCCACAGAGAACGGCACATGGTTTTCTGAAGCCAGCCCTCTGCTGTGGTGCAGGGTGTCACGCACTGGAGACTCATCATTTCCAGCAGTCAACTGAAGCCACATGGACAGTTGTGATAAACTATAAAGAAAATCTGTCTGAGCATTCACCCTGTCCAACCTGCTCCCCTGTCCCACAGGCAGGAAGAATAAATCGGCTTGGATAATAGGTCCTGGTTGCCTTCAAGCTAAATACACACTGGAAACACAGGCACAGGCAGTAATGTAGCCCTGATAGAAGAGAGGAAGGGAGAAAGGAAGGAGGGAGACAGAGGCAGACAAAGACAGACACATAGTAATAGAGAGAAAGAGAGCAACTTTCAATTTAGAGAGTTTCTTTTATAAGAAAACCATCCAATCCTTCAAAGTTCTTGGAAGCCAGGTAAGGCAATGTTGGTTCTTATCTGCGGACAGATGTGCAGTGCACCATTGTCCCTCTTTTCTTTGACATTTATCACTATAGTGACTCTTTACCTAGTTTCTATGAATAAATTATTGCAGTCAATTTAGCATTTTGCTTCCATTCCATTTCTTCCATTCTTTCTCCTGCACAGGTATTGCCTGAATACAATTAATCTCATTAAGACCGACTGGGAACCGAGTGACACCATGGTTGACTAATATCTCCCTGTCATTTTATTCTCTACTAAAATGAAACGAGTGCCATGAAAAACTTGAAGGGCAAGCATACTCCATATTATCAAGTTATTTGCTTCACGCGTATATGTGTTTAATTATTTCCATTGGTTTTACTGAGTTCAATAACCACACAAAGCAGTGGCAAAGGTTACCTTGGTTTCCCCTCCTCTTCCAACTGGCAGTTTTATGCTATGACTGCAGTATTTTCCTATACAAAATTTTGCTTTGGGAATCCTCACCCAGGGGAATTTTAAAAGTCTTTTTAAAAGGTGTTTCTCCATGCAGTGTTTTATTTTTTCTTTTTGTGAGAATATTTAGCAAGGACAGGCATTTGGCACTTCCAATGCATTGTTTCTCTTTGCCATCTTCTTCAATGGGAGATCTAGATACACACAGAGACAGAGACAGGAACTGTCAATATCTGAGACCCTACTATTGGAGGTAAAGGGAGAAGGATGAGGTGTAAAGTTCAACAGTGAAAAATTAATTACTCCTCTAATGATTTGCACAGGGAAAAGCCTGGAGCTCTGGTAGCCTCAATTCAGTTGTGCTGGGGCTATCTGGGACACAAAGAAGTGTACTTAGGTGGGGGGTGGGGTGGCATGGTGGTGGTGGTAAGGGCATGAGGAAAGGGAAGGTGAGAGAGAGAACTCTGAAAGAAAAATGTTTTGTTTTTTCCTGCTACATAGGCTGTGACAGCAGTGACCAAAGGGTGGGAGCTTTGAAAAGGAAGAGGCAGGGGACAGCAGTTTCAACATGCATGGGGAGCTTTGAGGGGGATTGAAGAATTGTTTCCATAGACTACTAAGTGCTATCCCAGCACCAAAATCCTATGAATATCCCTCTGGCTGGCAAAAAGATGTAGCCTGGCTCAAAAAGTAGCCCCATGATCACCATGATTACATCACAGCTATATCTTATTGAGCAAGTGTTATGTTTGCAGCACGATCTATGCACTAGCTCAGTTTATCCTCACAACTACACCATGAGGTAGGTCCTATTAATACTCACATTAAAAATGAAGCAAAAGAAGCTCATCAACTTGAAACAAGCTTTTGAAGGCACACAGGGAGCAATGGCCAGAGCCAGGAGACAACCCAGGTCTGGTTCATTTTGAGGCCAGTGGATCTTCACTACCTCACCTGAATGTTTCTCAAATATTAAAATGTAACTTTAGTGATTGTTTCACAAATTTTTCACAAGTTAGAAAGTGTGAAAATAGGTTTTAGAAAGATGTTACACAAAACAGAGGAAGTGAAGTATTGATGCTGACCTAGAAATTAGGAGACCGGGGTTGTTGCTCCAGCTGAGTGTTATGAAACAACAGAGGATTCTAAGTATGCACTCCATTTTGGGTGTTGGTTTCCTTGTCCATAAAATAAGGGGTTAGAGACAACCTCCTGGAAGAGATCTTTGGCTCTCTGAGTCAAAAAAAAATTTACAATTATTTTAATGGTAGGAGAACAGAAACAACTTTAAAAAGTTTCAACACTGAGAGCCCTGGCTGGCGTAGCTCAGTGGATTGAGCGCGGGCTGTGAATCAAAGCATCGCAGGTTCGATTCCCAGTCAGGGCACATGCCTGGGTTGCAGACCACGGCCCCCCAGCAACCGCACATTGATGTTTCTCTCTCTCCCTCTTTCTCCTTCCCTTCCCTCTCTAAAAATAAATAAATAAAATCTTTAAAAAAAAGTTTCAACACTGAGTATTAATATTAGTTGAGTGTGAACACTAGTTTTAGACCCATTCACAAGATTATGTAGCAGAACCTCCTCTATTCATGAGCCCTGGACAGAGGTGTTATCTGCAGAAAAGTGTGTTTGGACACCATTTAATCACACAAAGTTTAGCCCTCTTCATATAGAGCTTTGCCCTTGTCACCACTCCTTGCCCCTTTTGGGTAAATTCTCTAGAATATAATGGCTAGAAGTGAGTTCAGAGTCAATGGTAAAGATGTGGCATTGTTCAGGAGGTGACAAAAATTTGAGAACACAAAAGGCTGAAACAAGATGGAGAGGGGTTGGGGCAAATGAGGCATTTAAATTGGGCAAGAAATTTGAGGGAACACCGAAATCTCAGCAATCAAGATTAATGCTATGTGAATGCAATATTTCTAAAATTTCAAAATTAATGCAAAAACCATTTTGCGAACAAAATGTCAAAATTTTAACTAAACATAGGATCTGACCCTGCACTTGTAAAACTTGCCTTCCCTCATCTCATCCTTGTTCCAGCCTTCTTGAAACCTGCTTCGGTCCACACTGGGATAAACTTACAAACATGATGACTTTGTATTTGGAAGGCATGCTTTCTAGGAGTATTTGGACAAAAGATTAATTTCTACCTGATCTCTGTTTCTATGAGTTAGGGTTTTATTTTTTTTTAAGATTTCAGATGTAAGTAAGATCATATAGTATTTGTCTTTCTCTGTCTGACTCATCTCACTTAGCATAGTGTCCTCAAGGCCCATCCATGTTGTTGCATATGACAGCATTTCATTCTTTATTACGACTAAATATCCCAATGTGTGCATTATATGTGTAATATTTTCTTTGTCTATTCATCTGTCAACAGACATTTAGGTTGTTGGCTATTGTAAATGATGCTGCAGTAAAGGTTCTATATAATTCTTGTGGATGGTGTCTTGTGCATTGTATGATATCTAGCAGTACCTCTGGCCTCTATCCTGCTATTTGCTAGTAGCATTTCCTCCAATTGTGGCAAACCAAAAAATGTGTATAGATATTGTCAAATTCCCTGACAATATAATCAGCCTAGCTAAGAACCAGTTCGCTAACGTCTGGCAAAGTAGAGCTGGGAACAGAACCCTACTTTGCTCTGTTCTAGTGTAGATTTGCAGTGTCTTGACTGTCAAAAGCATCAAGATTGAATGGGTTGAAGAGAGAAAGAAAGAAGGAGCTCCTACGCTTTGCAACAGCAAATGGAAACTGGAAAATGGAACTGGAAAGCATTATGCTAAGCGAAATAAGCCAGGGGGTGAAAGACAAATACCATATGATCTCACCTTGAACAGGAACCTAATCAACAAAACAAACAAACAAGCAAAGTATAACCAAAAACACTGAAATTGAGAACAGGCTGACAGTGACCAGAGGGGAGGGAATTTCAGGGGAAAAGGGCAAGGGTTTGAAGGAACAAGTATGAAGGACACATAGACAATAACAAAGAGGGGTGGAAATGGGAGGGAGGTAGGGAGGGCTGGGCAAGTGGGCTGGGATGGGGGTAAAAGGCAGAAAACTGTACTTGAACAACAATTAAAATAAAAATTTTAAAAAGGATTTAATGGGTTGATACTCTGATATTGAAGTTTCAGGTGCCAGGTGGCCTTGAAGCATAGCAATCATATATGTCTCTTTTCTTAAAGAAAGTCTTCATTTGTCATCATTTCATTCCTCTGGTAATAGTGATTTGTTAAACATTTATTTTTTTATTTCTATATATGTCTAGTGCTCTTATTTTAACACAATCATGAATCAGACACATGATCTTTTGGAAAACCAATAAATCATCTTAGGTTTCAAGGTCTTTCCCAAGCCTCAACATGCTTTTAGCCTCAGTTAAGTTATGAAGGACCATCACGGAGAGGAAGCACTTTTTTAGGACTCCTTAAAGTACATCACGTAGGTGGTAAAAGCTCACTGTATCTTTTTTAAACGTCTCTTTTGATTCCTTTCTTTGTTCTGCCTATCACAATGGTGAGGTCAACTCTTCTACCCTGTTCTGAAATGCTCAAATGTTCCTAATTTGGTAGATTATATCACTTCCCTCTTTCATTAAGTTCATTCATTAGACATATTTTTAGTGAAGATCTACTATGTGTCAAACACTAGGATAAATACTTGCCCTTTTTTTAGTGTTTTACAATGGTAAAAAAGACAAACTTATTCCTTGACTTTATGGGACTTTTGTTCTAGCAGTGTAATCACAGGAAATCAGTAAACCTATAAATAACACAATTACAAAATGAGATAAGCACTTCAAGGAAGAAAAAACCACAATTTTAAATAGACAATAGCAGAACAATACAGAGACCTTTCCAAAAAGGTAGTAATTAAGCTGAGATCTAAAAGATGAGTAGGAACAGCCATGGAAAGAGTAAAGAAAAGAGTTCCAGGAAAAGAGACCAGCATGTTCTAAGGCCCTAAGATGACTCTGCAAATCCGTCTTTCCTCCCTCTATCCAGGCTCTTTGGAATTTGACTTTAGTTCTTCCTGCCAAGAGGGAGAATCTATTTTACACCCCTTGAACCTGGGCTGGACTTGTGCTTTACTTTGCCTAATAGAATACAATAGAAGAGTCTAGGCCTCA
Source organism: Tonatia bakeri (assembly GCA_004024845.1). Taxonomy (NCBI): domain Eukaryota; kingdom Metazoa; phylum Chordata; class Mammalia; order Chiroptera; family Phyllostomidae; genus Tonatia; species Tonatia bakeri. The sequence goes on from PVIA01005440.1 coordinate 49,703, forward strand.
AGAAAACCTGTACACTTCTCCTTCTTACAGTTCCTGCTCAGTTGGCACGTGACCAAGCCCAGATTACCTTGCTGGAAGATCAAAGACTACACAACAGACATGTCATTCCAGCTGAACCAAATCATCTTAGACCAGTCAGCCTGAAGCTGACCCAGCAGCTAACAACAATTGCAAGAGAACATCCAGCCAAGTTTACGTGAACCACTAGCTGAGCTCTGCCCACATTGCTAACCAGGGAATTTTGAGCCAAATTGTATAAAGTCATTTATTTGGGGGTATTTTCTTACATAGAAAAATATAATTGGTATACCTTTAACAAAAACAAGGTCTTAGCCAGAATAAACTTCTTCAGTTACCATTCTCCAAACATAAAAAAAAAAATCTCTGTACTTGTACGATCACTGGATTTTCAAAGTTGTATATAGCAACATTTATAACAGCCTGGTCCTTTCAAAGACCAACTGGCAAATTTATTTGTCCAATTACACATGGAAGGGTTTGATTAGAACCAACAGAAGCAGAGTGGTGTCACCAAGAGCTTCTAGTACAGGAAGGCAGAAAAGAGCTCAGATGAAGACAACTTTGTTAAAACATTGGGAAGGAGACATGCTCAGAAAATTCAAAAATTCAGTCACATTGTAGAGAGATACTCCCAGAGATCTACCTGTATCTGCAAGAAGAATCAGAGAAAGGCAGCTTTCTTCCAAAAGATGTTTTATTTCAGAAGTCATACAAATACAAAAGGAGAAAGGTATGGGCTCTAAAACTATAGAGCAAAAAAGATGAGGGACACTTGTGATCGTGTGGCTTTCAGCAGGGTAATATGTAAAAAAGGCCAACTTCACTAGTGATTATCAGTGGATTCAATTTAATGACTCCCTTTGGGAATATTCTATACATAAAAACCACAAAAACCTGGGCAGGAGTGGGATCATCATCTTGAATCATCTTGAATACCACAATTAATCTGGGCAAGGCCAAAAAGCCAGAAAAGCTTCCATTCATTGAGCAGGACTCATCAAATCCCAGGCCGACACACCCACATTTCGATCACAACCACTTGCAAGTGGGTTGGCCTGGCTCATAGTAGAAAAGTGAAACCAGTCTTCATACTGTACTGGAAATATCAGCAAATTTCCTGGCAAGAAAGTTAAACTGCAGCCAGGCCATTCTCAACTTTGCAGAGGTTGCTGATCTGAAGAAGTTCTGTGGACTGCAGGCTTTTTATCTGGGCATATTGTTCCAAAGGTGTGGTCCCCAGATAAGCAGCACCAGCATTAGCTGGAAACATGTTAGAAATAAAATCTTATCAACCCTCCCAGACCTAACGAATTGCTAACTCTGCAAGTAGGGGTCAGCAATCTGCATTTTAATAAGCCCTCTGGTGATTCTGATGCAGGCTCAAGTTTGGGAACCACTGTTGTAGGCAGCTATGGTTAGCCTCATTCCTAGTGTGGAACTCTTGATGTTCAACTCATGGCCAGTTGAAGCAAGCCTAGCACTTTTTTGAGTGAGCAGGGTTCTCTTCATTTCCCTGAAAATTCTTCTTTTGATATCTATATCTGAAAGTTGAACCATAGCCTTAGGAAACCTTCTTCCAGTAATGCAGAGAGCTTATAGCTGATTACCGTTAAGTAACACAGCAGTGCAGCAAAAGGTTCTGGTCCTCAGGGTTAAAAAAGACCTCAAAGGTCATGCCATACACTGCTTCTCAATCATCTGGTGCATACAATCAACTGGGAATCTTTTTGAATATTCCCAAATGAGTCATTGGCCTATATTACATGTCTACCTGCTCACATGATCTTATAGACTCTATTATTTTTTGCCTTCCCTTTTTTACAGATTTTATTTATTAATTTCCAGAGAGATGGGGAGGAAGGGAGAAAGAAGGGAATAGAAACATCAATGTGTGAGTTGCCTCTTGCGTGTCTCCCACCCGGGACTTGGCCCGTAACCCAGGCATGTGCTCTGACTGGGAATCGAACTGGCAACCCTTTGGTTCACAGGCCAGGGCTTAATCCACTGAGCCACACCAGCCAGGGCTACCATCCTTTCTAAAATGTCGTCTCAAAAAAACCCCTGAACATTAAACTTACACTGACGCATGCTCTGTTTGAGGGTTTAAAAAAATATTCTAAATCTATAGGAATCTTGGCTTTGTGCCCAGGATCTCATCCTTCAGGATACAAGTTTAGGATAAATGACACTTCCAATTATAATTTCTCCCTGAAGAGGTCCTATCCAACTCAATTCACTAATAGGGTAGTTAACCTGGGGCAGGCACCCTGGGTTTTCACAAAAGACTTTAGGAGCCAAAATGTGCACAGCTGATAATTTTAAGTCCTCGTCCATCTGACCTGAATCTTTCTTTGGCCTCTGTGAGATTTGCCTGTACAGGTAGAATTCTATGTGAACAGTCTCAAGGAAACACCAAAATTGCTAGTTTTATCCTAATCTCCATAAGAGGAGATGCTACAAGGTGTAGAGAATAGACAAATCTTTGTAGTTTTAATTTTTCCTATATAACACAAATGTTTGTTATTGTACTTTTTGTGAAGAGAACAAGTTGGAGGGGTGTTAGGGGGTATGGAGATGTTAGAAGATGCTTTGCCTATTCCAGAGCAGAAATATTAGAGAAAGAATGTACAAACTTTTCTTTCTTATGTACAGCTGTACAGGAGGTCCTTACAATTCCCATATACCACTATGGTACATGATTTCCATAAAAAGATTTCTGTGCTCTGCAGAAGAATCACCACCTTTTTAGATTCCCTTTATTTCTGCTCATTTTTATTGCCAGCAGTAGCGGTTGGCTTTCTGTTCAGGGCCTTTATTTTATATGGGGGAGGGGGCAGGGGCAAAATTGTTTTGGACTTCACAGAAGTTCCTGTTCTGGCTGTGGAATCTGGGTGATTGGCTAGGATTAACAAGTGTTGGTCAACCACTGCCTTACTCTGTACATCAGTCTGTTAAGAAATGAAGTCCAAATTTGTGCCTCAGCAAAACTGCAAACCACCATGGTGTGGGCATCCTGAATTTCTCCTAAAAGTAGAAATCACAAATGTTAAGTCTGTGAATGTCAAAAGTGCATTATGTTTAAAAACACTTGAATGATTTTAGAGAGGTCAATTTACAATTTGGTACATTTTAGAGGGGAAAAACCCATTCCACTGAAGGTATATTAGACACATGTTGGCTAAGGCTGTATGTTTCAGACCAGTAAAGCCAGTAGGTTTTGGCTTTAGTCAAGAGGTGATGAGGATGTGACAGACATTGAAATTGACATTGTCAGAAATTATAGATGATTTTTATTGGTATTGGTTGAGTCTTGCCTTTTCTAAAGAGCTGAAATTATATATTTCTGACTTCAGTTGTAGCTTTGGGATCACAATCTCTCTAAAATTCTGTACCTGTAATCATTCTTAGTAGTTTTAAAGATTTTACTTATTTACTTTTTTAGACAGAGGAGAAGGAAGGGAGAAAGAGAGGAAGAACAACATCAGTGTGTGAGCCATACATGGTTGCCTCTCACATGCCCCCTACTGGGGAACCTGGCCCACAATCCAGGCATGTGCCGACTGGGAATCAAACCAGTGACCTTTGGGTTCACAGGCCAGCACTCAATCCACTGAACCACACCAGCCAAGGCTCTTAGTAGTTTTAATATACACACAGATGATCCTTCCCACATTCTGTCTTTTCAATTCCTTGAACTTCTGTCCACCAGTGATCTTGGCTTCCATGATGCCTTGGTCTCTGACCCCAGAATCTCACTGCCACAACTCACTCTTCCCTTTAGAAACTCACTTTCAAGCCTTCTACTCTGTGCACCAGTTCGTAAATCTCCAGCTCACTTGCTTTTGAACACCGACTCCAACATTTCCTCAACCTCAGAGTGTCTTAGAGTCTACAAAGTTTACCATCTTTTCACTGATCCTTAGCCTTTAAAATCTTCTCCCTTCCTGGCATTAAATCCTGTGGTCCATCATTATGGCCATTCTCTTGTATACACCCTCAATTCCCTTGTTTCCATCTTCCTCTGTTATTCTTACCTGGCAACCCCCAAACCTGGTTAAATCCACCTCTCTACCAGCACTGGACCTGCATCTTTGAGGCCCATTATAGCTGAAGAAAACCAATGAGCTCTTCTGACTGCTCCAGCATTATGTCCAAAAGCACAAACCTACAGTGAGCTCTGAATGCCACCCAATAACATGATATTTTTCAAGCCAGTCACTCTGCCACATATCTAGATGATGTTTTCATAATTTCTCTATTCTTCTCAAACCTACTACTCATCTTTACTAGTCTCACTGTCAGGTGATTGATTTATAACCTTGTTTCCTCTTCCACTGAGAAAATAATAGCAGTCAGAAGGCAACACTTATACTATACCTGCCAAATCTATAACACTATCTATACCAGTACTATATTCTCTACTTCTTCTCTTGTTACTATAGATGAGCTGTCTACATTTTTCTATCTCAGACCAAGCCTGTGTGCCAGCACACTTGTGTACTAGATCCCCTTCCATCTCACCTGTGCCATGGCATTACACCAGATATTCTACCACCTCTCTTCTGACTCATCATCTTTTTCTCTCCACTGCATTATTTTCATTAATATGCAATAATTCTGTCATTCTTCTCATCTACAGTGCCAACTAGTGGTAGACTGAAGTAGATGGAGGAGGAGAGAGATGAAAGGCCAAAGTATACTTTAAGAGGCTAGTGCACAGTTCAAATGCTAAATGATGTGAGTTGAATTAAGACTATGGAAGTGAGGACTGCATAAAGAAGATGGATTCAGGAAACATTTCAGTGACAGAATAGAGAGCTTGGGGTCCCCTTAGATCAGGATAGCAAATGAGTTGGAGGGAGAAGAGAAAAAGAGGAAGGGCCCCAGCTGGTGTGGCTCAGTAGATTGAGCGCAGGCTTGCAAACCAAAGGGTCACTGGTTTGATTCCCAGTCAGGGCACATGCCTGGATTGCAGGCCAGGTGCTCAGTAGGGGGGTGCATGAGAGGCAACCACACACTGATGTTGCTCTCCCTCTCTTTTTCCTCCCTTCCCTTTTCTCTAAAAATAAATGAAATCTTAAAAAAAAAGAAAAAGAGGAAGGGTACTAAGATACCTCTGCTTGGGTGAAGTAAAAATAGCAATGTCATCAATAGACATTGTGTTGTGTTTGGAGCTTGCAGCAATTTTCTATGGGTGCCATGACAAAGTACAACAGACTAGCTGGCTTAAACAAGAGAAATTGATTTTCTCACAGTTTGGAGAGCTGGAAGCCTGAGATCAAGGTATTGACAGGGTTAGTTTCTTCTAAGGCCTTTCTCTTTGGCCTGACAATAGCCACCTTCTCCCTCTGCCTTCTCATAGTCTTCTCTCTGTACATTTCTGTGTCCTAATCTCATTTTTCTGTAAGGACAGCAGTCACATTAGATTAGGACCCAGCATAATGAACTCATATAAACTTAATTACCTCTGTAAATACTCTATCTCAAAATACAGTCACATCTGAGGTATTAGGAGTTAAGACTTCAACATATGCATTTGGTGGAATGTGAATCAGCCCATAACTGGGCTTATATTAGTTGAGGTGTTTGCGTGGCAACCAGTTGAGATATCTTCTGGTGGTGGGTTAGGTATGGAAATGTGAGTCCTCCTTAGAATAGTGAACAACTGCCCTGGCTGGCATAGCTCAGTGGATTGAGCACGGGCTGTGAACCAGACATCGCAGGTTCGATTCCCAGTCAGGGCACATGCCTAGGTTGCAGACCACGGCCCCCCAGCAACCGCACATTGATGTTTCTCTCTCTCTCCCTCTCCCTTCCCTCTCTAAAAATAAATAAATAAAATCTAAAAAAAAATTTTTTTAAAAAGAATAGTGAACAACTTTATAGAAGAAAAAGAGCAAGAGGCCAATGGCTGAACCTCTTGGAATGCATGCATTTGAATGGCATTCAGATATAAAACATTAGAACATAGCTATTTTAATAGGATAGCAGGGGCCAGCTTTGATTTCTAGAAGTAAGGAAAAACTACATTTCAATAGCATCCATTGAAGTCCCCTCCCTGCCATCTCCCAGCCGCTGCTATTTCCATCTCAGCTATTAAATGTTGGCAGCACTATTTCTTTCCCCTCTCTCTCACTACCACCCCACCAAATTGCTGAATAGGGCTGCAGTCCCAAATTGGTTTGGTTCTATTTAAAGAGCACATTATGCAACTAAACGGGAAACTCTCTAGGTGGCATTTGAACAGCACTGGCAGATTAATGTTCGTGACCTACACATATATACATAAACACATACCTGCTTATAATACCCTCACACAGTCCCCAGAGGGGCTGTGAAAGATGTGTGGCCTTCACTAATGGTGGGTCACTGACAAATGACCCTGCCTTTATCTCCAGTGGGTCCGTGGCAGGACTCAGAGAGCTGCAGAATCCAGGAGCACGAAATGTTTTTGCCCTCAGCATTATGTTAGTTCCACTGAATAAATATGTACTCAGCAAATGTGTGCTTTATGATAATTTTACCTGGACTGCCACTCAGTGGCCACTTGGAGAAATACCCAAAGAAAAGCTTCCAGTTCTGTGAACTCTTGAATGTTTTTATTAAGGGCCAAATGTGAGTGCTTGAACTCATTCTATTTCATTTTCTCTGCTTGTTTTTTTTTCAAAAAAAAAGCAGAAATTCATATTAGTTGGTGTTATTAAATGTTAAGAGTAACAGTCTACATAGACAGGATTTTATAATTGTCTACCTCATTGACTTATTCATTAAAAAAATCTCATCATGGGTATTTACCAGAGATCCAGAAGGAGCTTCAAAGATTGTTTTGCAAATATTTCTCTATCAAGATCCCCCAACACTCTTTCCCTGGAAGTTGAATATTCTACTTGTATTCTCTGCTCTGACTTTTTTCCCTGAGGGCAGTGTTACTGTGATGCACTTCAACACTCCTATCAGGCCATCTGTAATCTGACACTCAGCTTTGTTTTCTAAATGCAGAGCTAAAGGTTAGTATAGAGACCATCAGAATCAGAAGCAAGGCACATTTTATCAAGGAAAAGACTGGCTTACAGAACAAAATATTCTAAAATAATGACTTTCACAAAACCTTCTTAATTGTTTAACTTCATCAAAGGTTTTTAAAGTAAGTCTTTAACTCAATCATTGCAAAAAAACCCTTTTAAAAAACACTTTATTGTTTACATTGGCAAATATTTATGATTGTTTTATTGCATGAGTTTCCCAAAAGTCTGAAAGCCAGCTTTACAACCAGCATCCATGATTTTATTGCTTCCAATGACTTCTTGTCTCAGCGTAAAAGCCAAATACCTTACTAGATTTTACAAGGTTCTAGACAGTCTGACCTCCTGTTACCTCTCTGATCTCATTTCCTTCTACAATCCCTCCCAGTCTGCTTCAGCCACACTGACTCACCTACCTGGAACACTCTTTCTCTGAAGCCACATGACTTGCCCCATACTTCAAATGTCACTTTCACAACACTAAGGCCTTTCCTTAGCACCTCATTGAAGTGTGAGCACTTCACCCCCTAGATCTCTTTTTTACCTTTTCTCCAGAGAACATTTTTATTCTGTGATATTTTATATAATATAATATTACATATATATTTTTCTTTATTGTTCTTACCTAATAGAAAATAAACTCTAGGAGGTAAAGAATTTGTTTTTTTAAAGAGTTATATGCCCAGTGCCTAAAATAGTACATAACACATAGTACATACTCAATAAATATTGAATGAATGCCCCTTGTTCATTGCAGAGTTATTTATAATAGTAAAGACATGGAAACAACCTAAGTAAACATTTACAAAATAATGGATAAAGAAAACAAAGATATACAAACACATGTACACACACAAGGGAATACTATTCAGTCATTGAAAAGAATGAAGTCCTGCCATTTGAGACAACATGGATGGACCTTGTGAGCATTATGCTAAGTGAAATAAGTCAGACAAAGAAAGACAAATACTGTACAAAACTCACATGTGAAATCTGAAAAAAAAACAAGCTTATGGAAACAGACATCAGTTTAGTTGTTGCCAGAGGCAGGAGGTAGGAAGTGAGGGAATTAGATAAAGGTGGTCAAAAGTTATAAAATTCCTGTTATAAGCTAAATAACTTCTGGAAATGTAATACACAGCATGATGACTATAGTTAACAATACTGTATTGTATATTTGAAATCTGTTAATAGAGTAGATCTTAACCTTCTTACCACAAGGGAAAAATTTGTAACTATGCAAGGTGATGGATGGTAATTAAATGTATTGTGATAACCATTTCACAATATACAAGGTCTGTCAAGAAAAAGTCTAGCTACTATTAATATAACAGGAACAGTTTGCACAACATCAATATAACCTGGCAGCCAAAGAGAGTGGACTGGAATGCACACACATGAAGAAAGACAACTTCGCTGTACTAGTCAGTGGAGGCAGTACATGTTGTTGAGTGAGCATGTGTACTGCTCAGCCATCACATTCAAAATGACTGAGCAAGTAGAGCAACAAATCTTCATCAAATTTTACATTAAGCTTGAACATTCCTCTGTGGAAACTGTTTGGATGATTCAGAAGGCCACAGTTACAAGCAACTGCCTATGCATCACATCTTGTACAGAGATTTTTGGCAAAACATCAAATCACCCAGGTGACTCAGCCCCCCTACAGTCCAGATTTGCTGTCCTGTGACTTCTGGCTTTTCCCAAAAGTGAAATCACCTTTTAAAGGGAAGAGATTTCAGACCATCAGTGAGATTCAGGAAAATACAATGGAGCAGCTGATGGTGATTGGGAGAACTGTGTGAGGTCGCAAGGTACCCACTTTGAAGGGGACTGAGGCATCATTGTCTTATCTACAGTGTATCTTGTTTCTTGTATCTTCTTCAATAAATGTCTCTATTTTTACATTACATGGCTAGATATCTTCTGAACAGCTTTCATATACATATATCAAATCATTTTAAAGTAATAAAATGTTATAGTCAATTATATCTCAATAAAACTGGAAAAAGTATATATATACTTTTATAAAGTATAACATAGATACTGAAAACAACATAGATACTGAACAAATTAATGAGAAAATGTAGGTACAAATGAAATTAGGGAAATATGAACCTATATGCTTTGTACAGGGAAATTTATTTCTTGTATTGCATTAAAATGAAAAGTTGCCTGATCTCAATAGCCTGATGAATCCTCGCCAGCCTTTGCTTAGTGAACTCCTGTACAACCTTCAATACCAGGTCTGTGATGCCCTTTCTGGCTACCTCCTGTTCCAGGACTGAAGTAGTAACTCACTTCATCTGTGATCCTACAGTATATGTATATGGCTTGATTTTAGGATTTATCACTCTATATCCAGTAATAATAATAATAATAATAATAATAAATCATTTATAATCATTAGTATTCATAGTGTTAATTTACATGTGAGGCCTTCAAGAAAAGAAACTGCCTTATTTATCTCTGTAGCCTCTAAGCCTAGTGCAATGCCTGGCACACATGAGGTGCTTAATAAGTATTTGGTAAATGAGTAAATGAATAAATCATTGAATAGATGAATTCATGAATCAATAAGCAAACAAAGGATAAAACCCTCTTAGTGCAAGGTTCCTTTGCATACTAAACAGAACTTCCTAAATATCCAGAGGACTACCATGCTGTTACTGCCTCTTCAGACTTGCAAAGACCAATTTCCAGGACCATCCACTATATTGATTTATTACATCTTGTTATGAGTAGAAGGTGTGCACAAATTATTTTTCTAGTAGTAGGGATGGCTTGTAAGCAGTAATTGTCAAGTTCAGCTCCTATACCTAAACTATAGAGCTTAGGTATAGGCCAAGTTCATGGATTGATTTTCATATAGGCTAGTTCATTTAATTCTGTAATATGCCCATAGGATGCATTCCTAATCCTAGCCAGGTAAGTTGTAAGTATGAGCCAATTGGTACACGAAGCCTGATGAATTTGATGAAGTCTACAGATAAAATTGTCTGTCCTACTGACAGTCTTTGAGGAGTTTCACCTTGGGACAGGACACCAAGTCCATCTCATTAGGTGTCCTGGCTCCTTGTGGGTACCAAATATAAAGACAGTTGCTTGAGGTGGTTGTGACACTGAGCATCCTCTGAAACCACTCTCAGTACAGGGGACTTCTGTGCTCAACTGCTGCTACTGCTCTGAAGTGAAATATTCAGCCACTGTGGACATTGTGCAGTCCCTGGCCACTAAGCAGTTTCTTTTGAACAAACCTATTAATGGCCACTCTTATCCACCTATCCTGCCTTGCAAATTATAAAGTCTTGCTTCTGGCTATTTCAAGACAGTAGAGATGTTACTGCTGCACTAGGATCTTTCAGAGATATGAAGTGCAATATTATAAGGTTGAATTTGGCTGAAAAAGGTAAATAAGTCAAAAGGCTTTGAATAGCCTTATATGATCACATCCAGGGGACTAGTCTATCCTCAGCAGAAGACTATATATACTTACCCTCACTGGGAGGAAAATGAACCCAGTACCAACTCCAACTGACAAGGAATACAAAACAAATAGATTCTAAAAATGAAAATTGCTCTCTTAAAGTACAAAGTACCATAATGCCAGTAACAGGACATTCCTGACAATCCTTAGCCTACCCAGCAGCAACATGAATAAGTACAATGTTGTGTTATCTTGTCATCTTGGAAAGGCCATCTCACATTGCTAAGGTCAGTGAGGTTTTGTCAGACCACCACAGCTAAAAAAAATTAGAAAGACGTGAATGCTTGGAGGAAAACAACATAGAGCCAGTTCCCTGTGGCACACATGTAAAGGATCTAAGCAGAAGAGCCCAGCAAAATGTGGCTATCTCAAAAATGAATGAAAGTCAATCTCACTGAGAACCACAGTCCCGAACAGCTCAAGTTTGTTTCAAATCGCATCTTCTGTACTCTGCTGAGTGAATAATAACTGGAACCTGGAAACATTGGGGACCTAGCCCAGGAGAAAATAAACTACCCTGTAACAATATATACTGTTGAAATTCAACTTGGTGAAGTTCAGATCAAGTGTGGCTTGATTCATTTAGTGCCCTGTTACTGGTGTATGCCCAGAGTTTAGCAGAGCTTTCTTTCCAGCTAGCACATTTTGAAGTGCCACCCACAGATAGGAAAACATGTAAATGTGATATTTTCTCAAGTGCTGCATTTCCACAGTGGAATTCTCTACAGCATTAAAGATGACACGTATGTGGACTTTTGTTGTTCTATGGAAATGTGTATACACAATAATGTTAGGTGAAACTATATGTACACACTGATTACAGCCCTGCAGGAACCCAGTGTGTACATCAGCCAAGATTATAACTGAACTTGGAGTGACACAAATAAAATTGAATGTGTATTAGGTTCTGAGCCTGGTTTTGTTTTGTTTGTTTGTTTGTTTGTTTCAGTAGAGTGGTTGAAGCTCACAATAAAAATAATGAAAGGGCTAAAAAAATAATGCTGTGGTCCCACAGCTGTGTGATGGGGAAACACATATTTAAATGTAAGTCCATCGACTCCAGAGAGAGAGAGCAAACAGTAGAAGCATGACATCATGACACTGCAAACAAAGGAACTTGCCTAGAAATGCAAAACTGAGACAGTGATGGGCTCAAGCAGAATTGCAATGACACTATAGATTAACTGGACACTTTCAGGCAGTATGGATTCTGTTTGAACAGTCCTCCTCTAGAATTAAGGGGGCTATTTACTTTTCATACACCTGCACTTCAAAGCACACATGTAGATATATTTTTCTCAAATGGACCTAAGGAGGAATCAGAATGGTGAAAGAAATGCTAGGCCAAAATCCACGGCCTTGGGTCTTGTTTCTGGAAAGGAGGATGGAGGCCCTACCAGAGGGCTCTGACACCAGAGTGACCTCGAGGGTCAGATCCTGCAGCATCCGTACAAACACTGCCTATCTAGTCTCCCTCAGAAACAGGCATGAACAATGGCAATGAAGCCATGGTTTTGCTGGGATATGTCTGTCCTCTCTCCAAATAATTTGGCCAGACATATGATTGTGCCTATACAGAAGCCATGGAGCACTTGTGTATCCATTTTGCTCTTGCTTTCCCCTACTTTTGGCCTTTGCCCTCTTTTGCACCTTTATCAGAAAAGAAGAGGAAGGGGAGGAAATGCAGTTGCTGTGCCTGGATTGCAGCTGTCCCTCCCCAACAGTTTTACATCACCAGCAGCACCATATGAAAATCTGCACTATTTGACTAAGTGGAATAGTAGTAAGGTTCGTGTGGTTTCTCTGGTGCAGGACTTGCCCGATTCTCTAAGCATTTATGTGAAGGTTGGATTTTGCTAATTAAATGGAGAGTTTAGTGTAATGTTGGTTAGTTCCTACCAAATTTTCATATCTTTTTTCTTGTTTGTGGTTTAGATTACCTGTCCCATTATTTTTCCCCACCTTTCCTAATACTCCAAAATGGTTTTATGTGTTTTAATGAGAAGCCACTAAAACAAGCACAGCAATAATAATAAACAAGGAGTCTCTCAATCAACGTGTCGTAGGTGTTAGGTACACATCTCATAGGTGACTATAAAATCACCCAGAAGGATTGAGATAAGTCATCTCACTGAAGAGTCCATAGCTTTTGTGAGCTTACAGTATAAATCAGAGACACCATTCTCGAAATAGCTTCTTCAGTGATGACACCAACAATGAAGGGAGAGGGGATAGAATTAGGATTTCTGGCAGCTTTAAGGGAAAAGGGAGGCCAACATAATCTCTCTGCTAAGGTCATGTATTATGTCTTTCTGCAACAATGTTCTCAGAAGTGAAACTCTTCTCTTTTGACTGATCAATACAATACCAAAATCCATCTGGGGAAGGTCCCTGTTAAAATGCCCAATGTTGCTTCAGTTGAGATCCTGAATAGTGCTGCACTCTCACATCCAGTCTCACAATATATTACTGGGGAAGAAGGAGATGCCACCAAGTTCTTTATTTTATAGACTGAGCTCAGTAAGTGGTTGGCCTACATTAATCCAAACACAAACAAAAACCAAAATGGAAGCACAGCCATTTGAAGTGAATGTTGATACACTGTTTATTGAACCCTCTGAACCAGGTGACAAACTGATGGACCCAGTCCAAGGGGACAATGGCAGGAGAAATTACCTGGAATATGTATTTGGCTGGCATCACAGAGCAATTCTGTTGGGAAATCAGTCCTGACAATTAACCTGGCACAGCTGCTAACTTCAAATTGAGAATCCTATGTTCTATTTTGCTGACATGTGGGCTAGCTCAGGGCCCCCAGAAGATGTTTGAAAAGGACAGAGACTTCCAGCAGGAGACATCACCATCGAAGATTTCATCTAGGAAGTATAGCATATGGGCTAGTGTTTATTTAACACATTATGTGCCAAGTACCAACAGAGATGACATATTCAAGGATGTGAATAAAGAGAATTTAATGAAGTGACTGTTTATAAAAGTACAGGAAGAGTTAGGATGACCAGCAAAGATGAAGCACCTTGGTGCTAGCATCAGGTGGGATTCCTTACCACCCCTAGCCTGAGGGAACAAAGGAGCCATGGCTCAAGATGTCTGTGCTTGAAAGAAGCTGTGAATGGCTGTGGGGAATAAAATATAGCCAACCTACACCATTGAGATAAGGAGGAATCCAAGTGGACAAATACACTTTTCTCACTCTCCTCTTGATCTCAAGTCTCTTAATACCTCCCATTGGCCCAATTCAACCAGAAGCCAGAGGGGATGGGAACCCACAGATGCCGTCCATTAAGATCTGCCTCTTGGTAACAGAGCAGGGTAGAAAAGGGTGAAGGATAGATCTGAAGGATCACACAGAGAATGTCTAGCACACACTCAGTTCATAAGTAAGCAGAATGAGGCAAAATAACTTGCCCAGTGAGTGGCAGAGCTGAGAGTTGAAACCAGAGCTAGCCCATTCTCAACTACACTATCAGATTCTGCATTTTTTAGCTTGGCTATTTTTCCCATCTCATCTACTTCCAGGTCCCTTTACACACACTCTATGCTGATGCCAGTTGGTCTCCCTTTTGCAGACTGTAGGCTTTTGCGCATACTGTGATCTCTGTTCTAGTAGACTCTGAGCTCCTTTAAGGCAACCTCTCTATCCTACTCATATTTTTATCATCCCTAGGATCCAGCCCAGTGCTGGAGAGATAGTACTTCAGTTATTTTTTACTGGTTTATAGGATGAACTTGTCAAGGCGAACAAGGGAAACAGAAAATTTTTCTCATAAAAAAACTGAAAGTAAGGACTTGAAGAAATTACTGAAAAAATTTTAAGTAGGTATACTAAAGCTCCTGACATTATTTTGGGCTTCAATATTTTGTTTCTATCCCAAACATAATTTATGATAATTTTACCTTTCTGGATTTAATTGAAATAAACACATCAATGATATTTTCAAAATCTTCTTCCAGAAAAAAAAAACCTTAAAATACATTTAAAAACATGTATGTGGGGACACACATTTTTACTTTTGCTTCAAGTTTGAAACAGCACTGTTGGATTTTGTACTTAAGTTTTTAATATTTTGTTCATCACAGATTATTTTGCACTAATTTGGATTTTAAAATACTGCATTAAAATGTGAGGGTTTTGGCACTCTTTTAAATTTTATAGTAGAGGCCAGTGACTCAGTGGCTTCACCCTAGCCCAGCCCTGAGACCAAGGCAGTTGCTATGGGGATGGAGGAGAATGAAATCAAATGGCTATTGAGCAGCAGCATCAAATGAAACTGATATTCTACTATGTTGTGCTTTCATTTCAGAAACATTCAGTAAAAGAGGTCTTCTAAGTCCATCATCAGCCCATCGCACTAGGTCAGGGAAATTAAAGTGTCTCCCAAAATAGGGACCAGTAATGACAGTAAGAGCATTTCATTCGATCTCTTGCCTTTATATCAGGTAAATGATTTCCATGTGTGGAAGCTTAAAATAAAGCAACTATAGGGGAATCTCCTTTCCCCTTCCTTGTCTGATGGATGCCTTCAGGTGCCAAACATGGTTCAGAAACCACCTGCTATAGGGCCCAAAACAAAGAATACAGAGGAAGGTTTTATCATCCCCCCAAATCACAAAACACCTCAGGGACCAGGTCAATAGTTCTAGTCTGTGTTGTGTGCTGGTCTAATATAGTATCAAACCAATTGTTTGTGAATTAAATAAAGTTGCTTTAATCTACTTGTTTGTGACAAAGACAAAACCAGTTGTTTTTGGAAGTAAAGGTGTTTTGATTTAAGAATGAAGTAAGTTGTGTCAGGATGCCATCATTCTATGCTTGTTGACATTGATAAGCCATCAGCAGTCCAGCAGCCCAGCAGCTGAGGGGCCCCGCTGAAGGCTTATCAATACGAACATGTAGAGAAGCAACTATAGCAAGCAGACATTTAGACTATAAATACTGAGAGTTTGTGAGAGCTATTTCAGAGTTTCAATCTGTGCAAGGTGACACTTTGCAGACCTAAACAGCTCTCTGAAAATTTGGAGACACTATGCCTGCCATAGCCAAGGGGAGTCTTTATTTGTCAGTGGTACTAAACGATTCAACAGTCCCTGGAGTGATAACCTTAGGAACAGCTGTAGCCTGTCCACTGACACCAGCATCTTCATTCCCTAAAACATGCTATTCCAAGAGACTTCCATTTTGCACTGGTAACTAGAAGTCAGCTTCTGGTTGGTTGGTGGGTTAAGCGGTCTCTTTGGGAAATCAAACTCATGTAAAAGGTACAGTACACCTCTAAATTTGGACTTTATTCTTTTCACCTTCCTTTACATGAAACAATAGTGTAAATAGTCTGTCATTTGTTTGGACTATGTCATTTATTTGGCTTATTAAGAAATATTATCCTGCCCTGGCTGGTGTAGCTCAGTGAATTGAGTGCAGGCTGCGAACCAGGCATCGCAGGTTCGATTCCCAGTCAGGGCACATGCCTAGGTTGCAGGCCATGTCCCCCAGCAACTGCACACTGATGTTTCTCTCTCTCTCTCCCTCCCTTCCCTCTCTAAAAATAAATAAATAAATAAAATCTTAAAAAAAGATTAAAAAAAGAAATAT
The DNA here is from genome assembly GCA_004024845.1 of Tonatia bakeri. Lineage (NCBI taxonomy): Eukaryota > Metazoa > Chordata > Mammalia > Chiroptera > Phyllostomidae > Tonatia > Tonatia bakeri. Next base: position 65,841 of record PVIA01005440.1, read on the forward strand.
TATCCTGTATGTTATTGATTTGTGAAATTATAATTCCCACAGTGAACCTGTACTAAATAAATTGCTGGTAAAGATAGAATCAATCTCTGAGTATAACTTTACCACCTCCCCTCCAAAAAACAAAACATTCTGATTATTTTTAAATGTTTTGATGATGTTTAATTAGATTAAGAAACACGAACAAAGTTGAACTAAAAAAATCAAAGTGTAAGGAATATATTAGCATCTTATCAAAATATGGTAAATTACACACACAGATATTAATCATAAAAATTGAAAACAATTGTATTGGCCCCAATACAAGAGAAGTAAAGTAAATTATTGATTTTTCACTTAATGGACATTCATAAAGTCATTAAAAATGATGGCCATAAAGACTAAGTAGCACCATGAAAACTTATGTTCAGTAAAGAAACAAAATAAAAGGAGATCCAAGACAGTGGCAAAGTAAGTGAAAGTCACATTCACTTCCGACCAGGACTAAACCGGAATCACAGTTAAGTTATAAAACAACAACCTGAATAACCAACTGAAGACTAGCTCAACAGAAGTCTTACAACCAAGCATTTATGGAAGAAGCCGTATTGAGAGTCATGGGAAGGGCTGGCCCTGCACTCATTTGCAGTGACTGAGAATATGGAAGTTAACTCAGCTACAAAGGTCCCCCCTGAGAAGCGAGGGATCTCAGCCCCACTCTGGGCTCCCCAGCATGGAGCACCAGAACTAGGAAGAGAAGCCCATGTAATATCTGCCTGTAAAAATCAGCTGAGATTCCATCCGCTAGAGTAAGACAGGAGTCTTCTAGAGACCCAAGTGCTGTCTTAAAGAGCCAACACATAAAATCTTTTTTTTTCCAACACACAAAATCTTGTTCACAATCACTCACCCTGGGCTCCAGCAAAGGGAAGCAGCTAAGAAAGTTGTGTGGCTTCAGAGTGAAGGCTTGAGGGACAGCTGCCAAGGTGCCTGTGCTGAGCTCCTCATCCACGCTGCCCAGAAACACCATCTTTCCTGGTTCAAGCACTCCCTTCCCTACGGCATCAGCCTAAGGGAATGTGCTAGCCCCGCCCTCTGAACTCACAGTGCCCCCACCCTGACAAACTTGCACCCAGAAGAAAAAATATTCTAGCTGTTGTCAGCTTGAGCCCATGATAATGACTTTCTTGGAAGGTCCTTAAGTAGGTCCAGGCTGTCTTGAGGTATCAGAAATAAACAGAGAAATACTGGGTTGTGTTGCACTAAGGCGAAGACCATTTCCCCTCTCACACCTGACTAGAGCTCTCTCTCAGTGGAAGATCCACTAGCCCTATTCTCCCCGTAGCCCCACCCTGTCAAGCTCTAGCACTATAAAGGAATCAGCTGGCTGTGAAAACTGGGCCTATAGTGTGGACTTTGATGAAAAGCTCTTGAGAAGGTCGGGGTAGACTCAGGGGGTGGCACAGAGGTCTGTGGCTCTAAGGCAAGGGCCATTTTTCCCTCAGATGCTGGCACCACCATTCTTCCATATGGCCAAATATTGGTCTGTTTTAGCCTGATGAACTCCTCTGGCCTCACCCTGATGACTCCCTGACACCCTGCCTTACTATGAAAATCTCTAGGTCCCCAGTGGGTAGGGGCTTGCCATGGTTTACCCTGAAACTTTTGCTAAGTGGCTTCAGGCCCAGCACTGTCACTTACACTGAATCTGTATCAGTCTGGTGAATACTGTTTGCTACAGACTGGTAACTCAGTGAAAACCTTCCAAATGCAACCCGCATACTGCAAGAGGTTCTTTCAGTGACTGAGCCTAACAGATAGCCGGCAGGTAGAGACAGATCTCTCAGGATACCTTGGATCTTTTGCTGACCAGCCCCTGGACTCAGTGCTGGTGGAAGCCAGCTATGGTTCTCAGTTTTACCCCTCCCAGCCCTAGCAAAGGTAGCCAGAAACTGTGGATCACTTTGTGTCTTCATACAGGTAATCCAAGGCTGGCCACAGGCAGTGTGTGCCATTGATCTTCAGCAGAATCCACCCAAAAGACCCCAAAACAAACACACCTGGTGGCAGACTTCAGACCACATCAAAGCACAGTAAATTAGCTCCACAAGCACAAGCAGCAAACCAAAAGGGAAATCGTGGCAAGCACTAAGTATCGCCAGGGTAAATTCCTCTCCATGGGGTCGGTCCCTGCAAAACAAATCATACACTATGGTCAGGGTCAATCCTCATAGTCAACCACCCTGAGGATCAACCCCATCCATGGACAGGCCACCAGCAATCAATATTCAGCTACAACAGAAGGGCTCACTTAACCCACACAAGAGACATACCTGGAGCAACTAGTACAACTCATCAAGGAGACTGTGCCACTGAGCCCCACAAGGCAATAACTGCATAAGGCCCCCACTACTACACAAGACCACCATACCAAGACTGGGAGACATAGCAGATATAACTAATACACACAATCAAATGCAGAAAGGTAGCTAAAATAAGGAGTCAAGGAAACATGCCCCTAAATTAAAGAACAGGAAACTTCCCAAGAAAAATAGCTAAATGAAATAGAGACAAACAATCTACCAGATGCAGAGCTCAAAGTAATGGTTATAATAATGCTCAAGGAAGTTAGGGGAAGAATGTATGAACTCAGTGAGAACTTAAACAAAGAGATGGGAAGCATTATAAAGTACATAGAAACCATAAAAAATAACCAACCAGAAATGAAGAATACAATGTCTGAAAGGAAGAACACACTAGAAAGAATCAACATTAAGTTAGATGAAGCAGAAGATAAAATGAGCAATTTACAAGAGAAGATAGAAAATATGCAATCTGAGTATCAAAACATTTTTTTTAAATAAAGACAGGTTAAGAGACCTCTAGGGCAATATGAAGCATAGCAATATTCACATCATAGGGGTACTAGGAGGAGAAGAGAGAGCAAAAGATTAAGAACCTATTTGTAGAAATAATGACTAAAATTTCCTTAACTGGCTGAATGAAAAAGACAAACAAGTCCAGGAAATGCAGGGTCCCAAAAAAGATAAACCATAAGAGGCCCACACTGACACATTATAATTAAAATGGCAAAGGTTAAAGGCAAAGAAAGAATCTTAAAAGCAGCAAGAGAAACACAATTGCCTACAAGACAGCTCCCGTAATACTGTCAGTGTATTTCTCAACAGAAACATTTCAAACTAGAAGACATTGGCAAAAACATTAAGAGTAATGAAGAGCAAGACCTACAACAAGACTACCCCACTCAACCCAAGATTTTTGTTTATGGGGGGTTTTTGATTACTGCTTCAATTTCACAAGTTTTTGTTTTTTATTGGTCTATTCAGGATCTCTGCTTCTTCTTGATTTAGTTTTGGAAGATTGTATGTTTCTGGAAATCTGTCCATTAAACCCTAGTTGTCCAATTTCTTAGCATATAGTTGTTCATAGTAAATTCTTACAATCCTTTGTATTTCTGTGGTATCAGTTATTACTTCTCCTCTTTTGTTTCTGATTTTATTTATTTGGGTCCTCTCTCCTTTTTTCTTGATGAGTCTGCTTAAAGTTTTGTCATTTTTGTTTACCTTTTTAAAGAAGTAGCTCTTGGATTCATTGATCTTTTGCCATGCTTTTTAGTCTTTATGTCATTTAATTCTGTTCTGATCTTGACTCTTTCCTTCCTTCTTCTCACTCTGGGGTTCATTTGTCATTCCTCCAGTTCCTGTAGATGTAGGGTTAACTTGTTTATTTGAAATGTTTCTATCTTCTTTAGGTAGGCCTGTAATGCTATGAACTTCCCTCTCAGGACTGCCTTTGTTGTGTCCCATAGGTTTGAAGTTGTTGTTTATTTATTTTCATTTGTTTCTAGAAACTTTTTGATTCCTTGCTCTTATTGTTAACCTTTTCATTATCTAATAACATGTTATTCAGTCTCCATGTATTTGAATGTTTTTTTATTTTTTCCCTTGAGGTTGGATTTAAGCTGAAGCCATTGTGATCCAAGAAGACGCTTGATGAGATTTCAAATTTCTCAAAGCTTGTTTTATGTCCTGTCATGTGGTTTGTCTTTGAAAATATTCCATATGCACTACAAAGAATGTATATTTTGCTTCTTTGGAATGGACGGTTCTATATATATCAATTAACTCCATTTGATCTAGAGTGTTGTTCAATTCCACAATATTCTTGTTAATTCTTTGCTTGGAAAATCTATTCATTGTTGACAATGGGGTGTTAAAATCCCCTACAATGAATATGTTGTTTTCAATACCTTTCTTGAAGTCCTCCAAAGTTTTCTTTATACATTTAGATGCTCCTTTGTTGAGTGCATATATATTTACAAGGGTTATATCTCTTGTTGGAAAACTCTCTTAAGTATTATGTAATAACCTTCTTTGTCTCTTGTTATGACATTTGTTTTGCTGTCTACTTTGTCTGATATAAGTATTGTTACCCCAGATTTTATCATGTCTATTTGCTTGGAATATTTTTCCCAACCCTTCACTTTCAGCCGGTGTACATCGTTTGTTCTGAGGTGGGTTTCTTGTAGACAGCATATATGTGGGTAGTGTTTTCTTATCCATTCAACTAACCTATGTCTTTTAGAGCATTTAATCCATTAACATTTAGGGTTTGAATTGAAAGGTACTTATTCACTGCCATTTTTTCCTCTGTACCTCTGTTCCTCTCTCTCTCTCTCTCTCTCTCTCTCCACCTTCTTAAAGCAGTGCCTTTTACATTCTTGCAATGCTGGTTTGATGGAGATGTATACTTTTAGCCTCTTTTTGTCTGGGGAACTCCTTATTTTGCTTTCCATTTAAATGAGAGCCTTGTTGAATTTAGTAGTCCTGGTTGCAGGCCTTTGTTTTTCATTACTTGGAATATTTCTTGACATTCCCTTCTGGTATGTAATGTTTCTGTTGAGAAATCAGCTGATAGCCTTATCGGAGCTCCATTGTTTGTTACCAGCTGTTTCTCCCTTGCTGCCTTTAAGATTCTCTCTTCATCTTTAAATTTTGTCATTTTAATTGTGATGTGTCTTGATGTGGGCCTCTTTGGGTTCATCTTGGGTGCTTCCTAGACTTCTGTGACTTTTTCCCTCATCAAGTCATGGAAGTTTTCTGTCATTCTTTTTTTTTTCTTTTCTTTTCTTTTCCTTTCTTTTCTTTTCTTTTCTTTTCTTTCTTTTCTTTTCTTCTTAAGATTTCATCTATGTATTTTCAGAGAGAGAGAGGAAGGGAGGGAGAAAGAGTGGGAGAAAAACATCAACATGTGGTTGCCTGTCATACGCCCCCTACTGGGGACCCGGCTCACAACCCAGGCATGTGCCCTGACTGGGAATGGAACTGGCGACCCCTTGGTTTGTAGGCTGGCACTCAATCTACTGAGCCACATCAGCTAGGGCTGTCATTACTTTTTCAAACAGGTTTTCTATTCCTTACTCCTTTTCTTCTCTTTCTGGTATCCTTATGATTGAAATATTATTACTTGTCATGTTGTCCTGCATTTCCCTTAAACCATCTTCATTCTTTTTCGTCTTTTTTCATTTTGTTGCCCTGTCTGGGTGTTTTTTTGTATCTTGTCCTCCAACTGGCTGATTTGATCTTCTGCTTCATGTAGCCTGCTTTTAATTCCTTCTAGTGCATTTGTCACTTCATATATTGTATTCTTAAATTTTTCCCTGCTCTTATTCATCGATTGTATGTTCTTTTTCATGCTGGTGTAGTTCCCAGTAAGTTCCTTGTAGCTTCCATAGAGTTCTTTCTAGTTCTCACTGAGCTCCTGGAGCATCTTTATAATCATTATTTTGATCAAAGTCTGATAGATTTATTCCCTCAATTTCATTTACCACCCTTTCTGGGGATTCTTCCTTTCCTTTCAGTTAGGGGTTGTTTCTTTGTCTCCCCATTTTAGGTGACTCTTTTTGTTTGTTTCTACATATTGGATTGATCTGCTTTGACTCCCTGTCCTATGGGGTGGCCTTCTGTGATAGGAGACCTGTGGAACTCAGTGGTACAGTCTCCTTGATCTCCTGATCTGGATGCCCTTTATGCCATATATGTTGGCCCTCTTGTGATTGGGTTTTGGCTGTTGTTGGGTCATTCTTTGGTGGGCTCTTCCCTCTAGCTGGCTGACTGAGAGTCACACCACCCACCATGTCTTGTATGCTATTGTACAGGTGCTGCCAGAACAAAACAAAACAACCCAGGAAACAAAACCCACATACACAAAATTAGCCTCCACCCATATCCACACTATCAATAAAAAATGAGCAGATATTAATAAAGTTGGAAAAAGACTAAGACTATTATAGGAGGAAAAACAATATGAGATGAGTAATGAAAAAATGATTTTGAGAGGATAGAGGGAAGAGAATAGTAAGAGTAGGGAATGGAAACAAGGTGAAGAAACAAAGAAAATTAATATTGTAAATTTAAAAAAGAGGAAAGGATGTAAAATTGAGTAAGAAAAGGGAAGAGTGTTATATAAAGTTTTAAAAAATAATTTAAAAATAAGAACAAAATTGAAGAAAAACAACCACCACAGCAATATGAATGACAAATGAGCACACATTAATACAGGTGGAAAGGGAATAAGAAGGGAAAAAAAGATTATGAGATCTCTAAAGAAAGGAAAAGTGATTTTGAGAAGATAGAAGGAGAAGATATAATAAGAATGAGGAATGAAATGCAGGCCAAGAAAGTGAATCAAATTTAATCAAATTTAAAATGAAAAAAGAAAGGGCAGGAAGAAGGCAAAATTCAGTAGGAGAGGAGGACAATAAATTTGAGATTTGAAATACAAAAATATTGAATATCTCGGAATGAAATTGAAGAAATGCAACAACAACCACCATATCAGCAATCAATGAGCAAAGATTAATAAAGGTGGAGAGAGAATGAGTATATTATTAGAAAAGGAAAAAGAATGTGAGATGACTAATGGCAAGAAAAATGGTTTTGAGAGACTGGAGGGAGGAGAAATAGTAAGAGAGTGGAATAGAAACAAGTTGTAGAAAGGGAACAATAAAATTTAAAACAAAAATAAGAAGAGGAAGGAAGAAGGCAAAGTGGAGTAAGAGAAAGGAGGAGTAAAATATGAGATTTGAAATAAATTAAAATAAAAATAGTAAAATAATAGGAACAAACTTGAAGAAAAAGAAAAAAAAATGTTAAAAAGCTATGCAGGAGAAAAATAACACAAATAATGAAGAAGACCAAGGTGGAATCTGTCTCAGCAGAGTCTAGCATTTGCCACCATCTTCTCTTTCTGGGTCCACCCTTGGTAATGTCAGATGGTGTTCTAGTCTGGCCCTAGGCAGCCTGTTGGAGACTGCAAATAGTCCACATTCTGTAGCTGTCTCCTTCAGGCTTGGCTAGTGCCCACTGTTCTGCCCTTCTGGCCTTTCATCAGCACAAGGCCCAGGAGTGGTTCATCTAATATCTGAGAGTGCTGCCAGTACCACCTTCACCTGCCTCCAGAGGAGGCCTCTGGTACCATGGAATGTCCCCTCAGAGGATGGAATCCCTGGGTCACCCCCAGGGAGCACTGTTCAGTCTTCAGGGAAGATGGTGGGAGTGTTTCTTGGCCCACCTTCCAGTGGTCTGGGTATGTCCCAGATTATTTCCAATAATGTATAGTTTTTGGTGGATTAACTCTCCATTTCCTGTAAGAGGCCAATCTGTGTAAAAGGGGCAGCTCTTCCCTGCTTGGTGCTGATGGCAGCTCTATATAAGAGCTGAGGTTCAATGGGGCCCTGAACACCCCTTGTTGTTCCTGTTTCTAACTTCTCTGCTCTGCTGGTTTCAGGGGGTCAGGGCCCAAGGAACCAGCATAGCTCGTGGTATCTGATAGAAGTTCAGAAAGGGCACCTTAGAGCTTCTCCATCTTTCCCCTGCAGATATGCACTGAGCAGGGGGCTCCTGGGACTGGCTCACTGATCTGAAAAGCCTGCAATCCCATAGATGGGGATTGGACACACTTGCTTGTGAGGGGACCTGTCTGACTACAACAAATCTCAGGTGTTCAGCTCCTGGTCATTTAGTCCCCAGCCGGTTAGTCTCGCGGGAGACTCAGTCCCAAACTCTCTACTTTGCACAGCCCCCTGCTCACCAGCCATGCTGGATCTGGTCCCAGGGTCCCTTCAGCATGACACGATATGTTCTTTCTGTGCAGCTGGGCACAGTGGTACTGAACTGTGTTTTCACTCTGGTTTCTTTGTTGGCAAAGCTGCTGCATGTACACATGAGCACAGTGTCCCTACCAGTCTTGCCTCAGCTCCTCTTTTAAAAGAGTCTCTATGTGTCCCCCACACTGCAGCACAGAGCCCTGGGCCACTTCTCCACGCTTTCCACCTCCCCCAAAAGCACAAAGTCTCTCTCAGTCAGGGCTGTCCACAACCTGACGATGCCTCAAACAGTTTTAGGAGATAGAGTTTCTCTCTGGAACTCTCCCGGATTGTGCTGCAGCTATGAACATGCTGCTCACTGTGTATGTGCAGCCTAACTCTCTCAGACTCTGTATATTCTTCCAAGTCTCTCCCTATTAGGGTTGGTGGTTTCCCTGTGTGGGACCAAGGCCCTGCTCTGGGAGGGGAGGGAGCCCTTAAGCCGAATTTTCTGTCTGATCTCTCCTCTGCTGCAGGCGCCTCACACAAGGCATTTCCCCCTCAACTTAAAAAAATATCTTACTGAATGGGGCAAAGCATTCTTTGTACTCCTTGGCTTTAAAAATTCATATCAGCCGAGATTCCATTGATTGTTCAGGTCACTTATCAGAAGATCAGCCAAAAATCTATACTGGAGGTACAAGCAAGTGGGCTCAGCTCCTACCTACTTGGCTGCCATCTTCCTAATCACAATTCTTTGCATTTCTTTGATGCTAGTTATTACTTCTTCTCTTTTATTTCTAATTTTATTTATTTGGGTTTTCTCATTTTTTGAAGAGTCTGGTTAAACGTTTTTGAATCTTGTTTATCTTTTTTTTTAAAAAACAGTTCTTGGTTTCATTGAATTTTTATATTGTTTTTATATAGATTCTATTTATTTTTGCTCTATTCTTTATTATTTCTTCTACTTAATTTAGCCTTTGTTTTAGTGTTCTTTTTCAAGATGCTTTAAGTGTAAAGTTAGATTGTTTATTTGTGATTTTTCTTATTTCTTGAGATAGGCCTGTAATGCTATGAATTTCCTTTTCAGGACTGCTTTTGCTCTGCCCCTTTGATTTTGGGTGTTTGGTTCTCATTTTCATTTGTCTCAAGGTATCTTTTGAATTCTTTCTTGATATAAGTGTTAACCCATTCATTACTTATTGGCATGTTATTTTGCTTCCATGTCTTTGTGTGTTTTCAGGTTTTTCTTGTGATTGATCTCTAGTTTCATATCATTAGCATCTCAGAAAATGCTTGATATGATTTAAATCTTCTCAAATTTATTGAGACTTGTTTTGTGTCCTATCATGTGGTTTATCCTAGAAAATGTTCCATGTGTACTTGAAAAGAATATATAGTCTGGTGCTTTGGGGTGAAATGCTCTGAAGATATTAATTAAATTGATCTGATCAAATGTGTCTTTTAAGGCCACTGCTTTCTCATTGATTTTCTGTCTGTAAGATACATTCATTGATGTCAATGGGTTATTTAGATCTCCTACTATGACTGTATTACTACAAATCTCTCCCATTATGTCCATCGAGATTTGCTTTCCATATTTAGGTGTTTTTATGTTGGGTGCATAAATGTTTACAAGGGTCATATCCCTTGGTTCGATTGCTCCCTTTATCATTATGTAGTGTCCTTCTTTCTCTTTTACTATATCCTTTGTTTTTAAATCTAATTTGTCAAATACAAGTATTGCTACCCCAGCTTCTTTTTTCCTTTCCATTTGCATGAAATATATTTCTCCATTCCTTTACTCTTAGTTTGCGAGTATCTTTTACTGTGTGATGGGTGTTTTAGTCAGCATGTATATGAGTCTTGTTTTCTTATCCATTCAGCTACCCTGTGTGTTTTGATTGGAGTATTTAAGCCATTTACATTTAAAGCGATTATTTTTAACCCAGCAAAGACATGATTTATTTTTTAAATAAATTTTATTGATTATGCTATTATATTTCTCCCATTTCCCCCTTTATTCCCCTCCACCTTATACACCCTCTCCCACTCATATTTATCCCCCCCCCCCTTAGTTCATGTCCATGGGTCATACATGTAAGTTCTTTGCCTTCTATATTTCCTATACTATTCTTAACCTCCCCCTGTCTATTATTGATAGGTACGTATTTATTACCATTTTATTCTTTTAACCATGTTCCTCTGCTGTTTTCTTCTTCTCCTCCTCCCCTCTCCTCTTTCTCCTTTTCCTTCTCCTTCATCATCTTCTTCTTAATGAAGACCCTTTAACATTTATTTTCATACTGGTTTGGTGGTAATGAACGCCTTCAACTTTTTCTTGTCTGGGAAGCTCTTTCTTTTCTTCCCCCCTCCCATTTTTTAATGATGGCCTTGCTAGGTAAAGTAGTCTTAGTAATGGATTCATGCTTTTTGTCACTTTGAATATTTTATGCCAATTCCTTCTGGCCTGAAATACTTCTGTTGTGAAATCAGCTGACAGCATTATACAAGAAAACTCCCTTGTAGGTAACTGCCTTTCTCTTGTGGCTTTTAAGAGTATCTCCTTGTCTTTAACCTTTGTCATTTAAATTATGATGTGTCTTGGTGTGGGCCTGTTTGGGTCCATCTTGGTTGAGACTCTTTGTACTTCCTGGATCAGTGTGTCTTTTTCTTTCACTTGGTTAAGGAAGTTTTCAGTCATTATTTCTTCAGATATCTTATCAATCCCTTGCTCTCTCTCTTCTCCTCATACTCCTATGAGGCATATGTTGTTATGCCTCATGCTGCCTCAAAGGTTCCTTACGCTAGTGTCATTTTTTTTAATTCTTTTTTTCTTTTTGCTGCTCTGATTGTTTTTTCCACTGTGTGTTCCAAATTGCTGTTACAATCTTCTACTTATCCAGCCTACTATCCATTCCTCCCAGTGCATTCTTCATTTCAGATATTGTATTCTTATTTCTGTATGATTGTGTGATCACTGTGCTGTACACCTGAAACTAATACAAAATAATATTGAGTATAAACTGTAATTTTAAAATGAATGAATAAAGGAAGCAAAATATAAGAAGTTACATATATTATTATAATTATTTAGAATTTGCTTAGGGAAATAGACTGGAAAGAAAGAAAGTATTCATTGGATAAATACTGAGCATGCAAGATGCAGAGATAAGCATTTTACGCCTTCTCATTAGATTCTCACACTGACCTTATGTCAATCCCATTTTTCAGATGTGAAAAAATGAAAGTGTGATATTGTGATTTACAATAAGAAATATATAGTTGGTTTTTCCATTTCTGGCATCAAGCTCATAAAATCATTGGAATTTCTTAAGTGATGAGAGTGATAAAAGTATCATTGTCATGTTAATTATCTGATTTTCGGGCCCCCACCATTGAATGAGGCTTGTTGCCAGGAGAATCAACCATGTTGACTGGAACTTTCAATCCATCTACTATCACCTCTGGGGAGGGGAGTGGGCTGGAATTTGACTCATTTGCCAATGACCAATGATTTATTCAGTCAGACCTATGTAATGAAGCCTCCATAGGTACCCAAAGGACCAGGTTCAGAGAGCTTCTGGGTTGCTGTACATGTGGAGGTTTGGGGGAAATGACACTCTCAGAAAAGTCATAAAAGCTCTGCACCCCTTTCCCATACCCTGCCCTATGCATCTCTTTCATATGGCTGTTCCTGAGTTGCATTATTTTATGATAAATTGATAATTTAGTAATTAAAATGTCTCTCTGAGTTCTGTAGGCTGATGTAGCAAATTAATCCAACCCAAGAAGGGAGGGGGTCATGGGAACCTCCTATATATAGCTGATCATTCAGAAACTCAAGTGACAACTTGGGTTTGTGACTGGCTCTTGAAATGGAAGGGTTTGAATGGCAGTCCTTTTTTTTTTTTTTCACTGTGAATGGCACTTGTAGGACTAATCCCCTTAACCTGTGGAATCTGATGCTATCTCTGGAATTGAGTTTAATTGTTGGACACCCAGCTGGTATGGAAGAATTGAGTGGTATGAGGGGAGCCCCATCCTCCACAAACACACTTTGGAAATTGGTATCAGAACCCATTTGGAATGTGATAAAGGTTAATTAACAAAGCTAATAAGAACAAAGCTGGGGATCTAAACACATGCAGTCCAACTTCAGAGCCTGGGCCCCTTCTCTATGCTCTTCTGCCAAATGATAACAGCAGTTATGCCAGCATGACAGGATACCCCATGTCTTTCTTCTTTGCCTTATTTTTCAAATTTTCTTCATCAGTTATATTTACTTTTATAATTTGCCAAATTACTTCATTAATTAAAACCAAAATAATCATTGCCAAGTAGAACTTCAAAACAGGAAAGAAAGCTTTTTTAACAATTCTCAAAAGGAAAAACAAAATCATCCTCAGGAAAAAAAAATGACTTTAGTAGCCTTCAGGAAACAAGAAAAGAAGGCAGGAAAAGAATTAAGAAAATCCTGGCTCTGGGCAAGTCCCTCACTCCCCATGAAGAGAGAATAAATCAGTCTCTTCTATATCAGATGGCCTACAGAAATAGGATAGAAAATAAGGGGTCAAGTTTGTGCTTGCAGAAACTTATGTAACTGGAACTATCAAGGGAAAGCAGTGCCCATGGTGGCTGTGGCCAAGAATTACTTATTTACATCATATAATTTGAAGGTCATCGATATAGCAGTTTGCTTTCTAAGGTAAAGCTTTAAAGTCAGACAGATCTGGGCTTTAACAAGGGTCCAACCTCTCACCTTCTGTGTGACTTTAAGTCCTTTGACTTCTCTGGACCTTGTTTCCCTCATCAGTAACACAATATTTCTCACAAAGTTATTATAAGTATCTTAAGTAGGCTTAATAAGGTAATATATGTAAAGTCTTTAGAAGAGAGTCTGGCACATAGTAAGTGTTCAGTAAACACTAATATTTATTATTATTTATAAGTTTCCTACATACTGGTTCCACATAGTATGATGTCTCCATCATAAGAAATTCATGCTTTGGGGGATAAAATTTATCCTGTCCAGGTATTCTCTTTATCATCATCATCATCATCATCATCATCATCATGCTTCAAAATAAATGTAGTTGGACAGTAATGGCCATGAAATAATAGTCTGGAAATGGCAGGGAGAACTATGACCCCTCGTTTTTTATGCCCTATGAAATAGAAAAAGTAAAAAAAGAGAGAGACTTCTACTTGGGGTTAGTGTGAACATGCAGAGGTAGAATATAAAAATTAAAGAGACACCTTTTAGTTAGAGTGAGAAGGTAGTAGGAGGATTCCAAACCATGCTCTCCATCTCTACATATACTTCTTGGAAAGTAAAAGTAGGCCAATATATCAATGTGAGAGGTGCATACCCAAAGCATGAAATCCTGCAAAGGAGCATGAATAATAAATGGAGGAACTTCTGTGCCTTCTCTCAGCTGAGAACCATTTAACAACAGGCCATTAGTTAAGTTTCATGGTTAAGGATGTGAACTTGCGAACCAGACTGACTGAGTTTCAACCTCTAACGGTTATGGGCTGGAGGACCTTGGACAAAACATTTAACATCTGAACCTCCATTTTCTCATCTTCTAAATTAAAATACTAACAATTGATATTTCATCAGGTTAGTATTAAATTAGTTAATAACATCTTAAATGCCTAACATGCTGCCCAGCACTTAGTAAGTGCTCAATTAATGGTAGCTATTAGCATTGTTACCAAGGCACTCCAATAAGCAAAAAACACTTAGTCTGACAAATAAAAAGCATTTTATTCAACTGCTTTTAAAACTAAGAGCTGAAGCCATGAATGCTATCTACAAATGATTTAAAGACTTCCTTCCATTTTATAGTATGGACCTATCAGGGGTAGGCTACAGGAAGAGAGGGAGATAAAACACAGGGGATGAAAGAAGAGGACACACTGAAAGGTAAGGAATTTAGAGAAGAAAAATGAACAGAGACAGGGCCAGAAGCAGAGAGGATCAAACAAATCCAAAGGGAGAACCAGTGGGCAAGACAAGACAGGCAGCTGGGAGGAGAGGGAGACAGGCTAGGAGTTGCAGGATGGGCAGCTGGTGGGTGTGTGGTGGGTGCATAACTTACCATCACCTGCTTTCTGCTGAACTCTGGCCTTCAGAGGAAGTTGTCACCACCTTTTGAAATGCATTACTTTTTTTTTGCTCTTCGAAGCAGCTTTTCTGCATTTTTTTAAACCTCAAAGTTTCTTTCTGAAGTAAAATTAATTTTCTCATGAAAGGATGAATGTTTTATACCTGCACCCCAGTGAAGGGATGACTTTGGGTTTAGACATGTGTTTTAGAAGGAGAAAAATTGGTCAGCAAATTAACTATCTCCATCTGGAAGTCCTTTGGCTATGAGAGCTGTCAGAGTGACTCAGATCTGTTCTTGGAGGCTGCCTCATACAAATGAGTTCAAAAAGTTACACTTACAGCAGTATGGCCCTGCGGTTTTTCTGTCCCTGAGAACAAAGGCGGAGGTGAGCTGCATAGGTCAGAGGTACCTCCCCTCTGCTGCTGAACCTCAAGCCAAACATTTCAAAACAATTGGTCACCCATGAACATGAAGGAGCTTGATGTTTAGTGATTTATGCTTTCCACCTGTTTGAGGTTTGAATTGGTTGTTGGTTAGGGGTATGGGTATGGTGAGGTTGAATGAGATGGGGGTTAGGAAGTGCTAATCCCCTTAGGTTTGTTCTGATGGTGCAGAAGTAACCAGGACTTTGAGTCTTCATGAATCTCTTCCCAAATTCGCAACACTAGGGTTGATGATCTTATTCAGGGGCCAACAATTTTTTTATGGAAAGGGCTAGCTAGTAGGTTTGCAGGCGGTAAAGGCTCTGTTGCAATCAATGAACTCCACTGTTGTAGTATAAAAGTAACCATGGACAATATGTAAATGAATAAGAGTGGCTGTGTAAAATTTTAATTTTAGGTTATTTTCATGTGTCACAAGATAGCATTCTTTTGATTTTTCCCAACTATTTAGAAATGTAAAGGACATTCTTAGCTCACATTACAGGTGTACAAACACAGGTGGTGGCCCAGATATGACCTGTTTCCTGACCCTTGATTTGTCTGCAGGATTAAACACCAGGGCTTAGAAAGGAGCTGAGGCATAGCAGAGAGTGATGCTCTTGAGAGTGCAGACCCTACCCCTATAGGAGGAAACCTTTTCTCTAGGATCATTTCATTGTAAAAAGAAGAATCCCCAACCCCTCACCAGATAACCTGAATTCTTCATTACATGATGGTGTCAGATAACGGAAAGGTTAACAAATTGCTATCAAAGAAATATCACCTTTGCCTTCTAATTCCAATTCCTGAGGTTAATGAATTAGAGAGGAATGAGGTCAGTTCCATCAGCAGATAAATTAGGGACTCTTATACTGAAAAACAACTCACTAAACAAGAACTGATAAAATTTAAACCTGTTTAAAGAACTAACCAATGAGTAAATTCCCCAAAACTCCAGCAACTACCAAGTTTAAAGATGCATATAGCTTTTCAATATCACAGGTGTACTTAATCAGCACAGACATCAAATGTCTGAGTTATTCTGTGAAGGTAGGTATACACAGATATTCCCACATTGAGAGACTCCAAGTTATGAACCATGAACTAAATCCAACCCTCTTATCGAATATAGGGGGAAATAAAGCTCATTAAAGGGAAATGACTTACATAAGGTCACACACTTTGCCACTGTGGTGGGAGGACAAACTCTTGGATTAAGCTCCCACAGACAAAGGTCAAAGGACACTTTTCCTAGCCCAAAGGGCTGATGAATGTGAAGAGTATGCCGCAGATGAGCAAGGGGTTCTCCCAAGGTACCTGAATTTCCACAAGGGATTGAAGTAGGATTGTTGTCAGGTAGAGAATGCTATGGTCCAGTAAAAAACTGGAAGGTACAGGCCATCCTTTTGGAAGCATATGAAGAGTGCCCACTGTGAACCATGAATAGTATTAAGTATACTTTATATACCCTGTCTTCTTTTTTATTTTTAAATTACAATTGACATGCAATATGATATTAGGTACACCCTATCTATCTTCTTTAGGTCCACAAAGTTACTCTACCTACAAGGTAGGTAAGAAAATTCCCATTTTCCAGATGAGTAAACTGACTGAGTGATGCAAAAGATCTACTAGCTATTAATGCTGGTGGGAAGAGACCCCTTAACTACCTCAGCAAAACCTGCCTCAGTCCCAACAAGAATGGCAAGATCCATGGTAAAGGTGTCCTCAGAAGTGGAAGCCTCAACTTCCTGGGGCTTCTCAACGACTTCCTAAGGCCTGCTCAGGGATGCAACTTGGGGCAGGTTTGGACTACAGGGCTATTTGTAATCTCATTACCCACACATCACTGTACTCCACCACTCTACCTTGCTCCCTTCCTTCCTGCTATTAAAATGTACAGAAGTTCAACTCATAGTGTATAACAACCTCTGAAACCACGGACATTCAAAATCTGTTTAATTATTAATAAGTGAATTGTTCATTGTTGGATTATCTGTGAAGATGCAAGACTCTTGTGTCTCTTTGCTTCACAGAGGCAGTGTCCTATAGGGACTACGAGCACAGATCCTGGAAATCAGGTCCTGGAGCCAAACTGTCTGGGCTTGACTCTCTTTCCACCACTCACTGGTTATATGACTCTGACCAGGTCACTTAATTTCTCTATATTTCATACTTCCATCTGTGAAACAGTTATACTAATAGCAGTTACCTCTTAGGATTATGAGAGTTAAGTGAGTTGCTATGTGTAAAGCACATAATACAGGCTGTGTGAATTAACTGCTATTGCTATAGCATTAAGGTCATATCTGAAATTAGTTAGTCTAAACCAGAAAAGCAGCCAAGATAGGTACAACAAGTGTTTGTGTGATAGTGACTATATGAGGAGGAGGAAGGTAAGGAGAGGACGAGGGAGAAGGGAGGAAAACATAAAAGTCAGAGAGGAGGGAAGAATATGAAAATAAAGTGGGAAGATGGATGAACAGGGCCAAAGGGAAGAGTGGAAGAGAGACAGAAAATCCAACAGCAAACACTCCAAGCAGTGAAAGAGGTAGCTGCTTTTAACAACTCACCACTACAAACATAGAGGTAGATGTTTGATATTAGCCTGATGACATAACAACAATAGCTGCATTGATTGAATTTTGAGTAAGTCTCAGGCACTGTACTGGTGCTTTCTATGTGTTAGCTTAATTTTCACCAAAACACCATGACAATTTTACCACAGCCCCCTTTTATTTTTGCAAATGAAGGTTATGCTTAGGAAGGTCAGGTAATATGTCAAAGGTCAAATATCTAGAAAAAGGCATAGAGAGCACTAGATTCAAACTCAGGTCTAACTCCAAAGACCATGCTCCAAACATAGCCTGCACCTGCCTCATAATCAAGAGTTCTGCGTGCTTCAAATCTTTTGGCACCAGACTACACCAAGAAATGCACTTATAACTCATTTAGAATAATAATCTAATAAAAATCATGTGCTCATAAAATTATTAAGTATACCTCTACTTTTGGGGGGATTCCTTGAGAACACATCAAGCTAGACTAACCCAGGACACTAGCTGGTCCAGAATGCAAATGGGTTCAAACTATTGCTGTCTTCACAAAGAGCTCATTGCCAAGGAGAATCTGTTGTGTGATGGGAATACAAAAGAGAATAAAGAATGGGCCCTAAACTGCTCAAAGTATGACATTTGAATAGGAGAAAATGAACCCAAATAGAACACGTGGGGCCTGAGGTGACAGCTCTTGTCTTCAAAGCTGATAGATTCCTTAAAGGAGAAAGCAGTTTTAAAAATGATTAAGCCATTTTAAAGATGAGAAAAATATATGCGTATTATTGAATGTTTTCATCATAAATGCATGTTATAGCTTGTCAAATGCTTTTGTACATCTATTGACATGATCGGATGATTTTATCCTTTGTTTTGTTAATGTAGTGTATCACATTGATGGATTTGCATATGTTGAACCATCCTTGCACCCCTGAAATTAACCCCACTTGATCTTGATGTATTTTTAATGTATTATTGTATTCAATTTGCTAGTATTTTGTTTAGGATTTTTGCAACTATATTTATCAGAGATGTTCATCTGTAATTTTCTTTTTTGTGTGCCCTTGCCAAGTTTTGGTATCAAGTTAATATTGGCCTTATGAAATGAGTTAGGAAATATTGCTGCTTCTTCAATTTTTTGGAAGAGTTTGAGAAGTATAGGTTTTAAATCTTTCTTGAATATTTGGTAGAATTCACTAGTGAAACAGTACTTCTGACAAATGGGTAATATCCAAAATGTATAAACAACTCATACAATTCAACAACATAAAAACAAACAATCCAATTTAAAAATAGGCAGAGGACCTGAACAGACAATTCTCCCAAAAAGACATACAAATGTCCAACAGATGTATAAAGAAATGCTCGACTTTACTAGTTATAAGGGAAATGCAAATCAAAACCACAATGAGATACCACTTCACATCTGTCAGAATGGCTATCATCAACAAGACAAGAAATAACAAGTGTTGGAGAGGATGTGAAGAAAAAGGAAAACTAATTCACTGCTGGTGAGAATGTAAAGGGGTACAGCCACTGTGGAAGACAGTATGAAGACTCCTCAAAAAATTCAGAACAGAACTACCATATGACCCAGAAACACCTCTTCTGGGTATCTACCTGAAAAATTTGGAAACATTTATTTATAAAGCTGTATATACCCCTATATTCACTGCAGCATTATTGTTGGTGGCCAAGACATGGAAACAACCTAAGTGTCCTTCAGAGAATGAGTGGATGAAGATGTGGTACAAATATACAACAAAATAGTACTCAGCCATAAGAAAACATGAAATACTCCCATTTACAACATGTGAATGAATCTTGACAATATCATGCAAAGTGAAATTAGCAGATAAAAAACACAAGAACCATATGATTTCACCCACATATAGGATATAAAACAGAAAGCAACCAATGGAAAAACAAACAAACAAAAACTCATAGACACAGACAACAGTGTGGTGATTACCAGAGGGAAAGGGAATGTGGGGGTGGTAAAAGAGGATAAAGGGGCTCAAATATATTTGTGTTGGAAGGAGACTTGAGACTTGACATTGGGTGGTGAGCACACAATGCAATATATGGATGATGTATTATAGATTTGTGCACTTGAAACTTACATAACCTTGTTAACCAATGTCACCCCAATAAATTTAATACAGTTTTAAAAATTAAAAGTAAATATATAAATAAATGAAAATTCAAATGGGAAAAAGGCCCCATGAGGAGAAATGGATGATCCAAGATTATATAACCCAAAGGAGGGGGAAGGCTGAACCTGGAAGCTAAGTTTTCTGATGGCCACACAAGCACTCTTCTCTTTGTGCCCTGGAGCTCTCCTTTATTCCAGAGTCAATTGTGTTAAGAGGAATGCCTTTCCTGATTTGTCCAAACAAAAGACAAATGTGTAGATAGAAAGAAATGTGCTTTCCTACACCCTGATGCAGGTGTGCTTTCTAGCTAATGAGCTTGAACTTTAAGTCCATATATGGCAATGGGATTTGCCTCCTAAGTTTTTCATTTAGAATTAAGGAAAGAAAAAAAGTGCTCATACATTTCAATTTAAAGTAACAGATTTATAGAAAATCAGGAATTCTCTAGAGGCCTCCCTCACACCTTTTGGAATGTTTATCCCTTGCCCCTCCCCCCATGCATTTCCCTCTCATGAGGACCCCCAGGTTTTCTCTTGGCTGCAAAGGCCTGTGTGGAAACTCCCTTCCTGGACCACTGTGTGTTTAGAGTCTAGAGGGGCCCACTTCACCTTTTGCAACAGCATAGATGTATCTGGAGAACATTATGCTAAGTGAAACAAGCCAGTCAGGGAAAGACAAGTACCATATGATTTCACTTATACAATTCGTATGTGGAATCTAATGAACAAAATAAACTAACAAACAACATAGAAACGGACTCATAGATAGAGAACAGACTGACAGCTGTCACAGAGGAGGGGAGTTGTAGGGATGGGTAAAAAAAGAGAAGGCATTACGCAAAGCAAAGAAAAATATTTCATGGACACAGACAGCAGTATGGTGATTACCAGAGGGAAAAAGAGCTGGGGTGAGGTAGAAGAGGGTTGAGGGAGGGTGAATGGTGATGGAAGGAAGCTTGACTTGGGGTGGTGAACATACAATACAATATACAGTTGATTATTATAGTTATATACCTGAAGCATATATGATTTTATTAACCAATGTTACCCCAATAAATTCAATAATTTTTATTAAAAAGTAGGCTCCTCCTAGATGTAAACCAGTCCAATAAGTCACAGGACTTGTGCTTCCACTGGCTCCAGTCAGCTCCAGAGGACACCAGTCTGAAGTGATTCCCAAAATCCAAGAAAGACATATGGCCCAACAAGCTTTAACAATGTATTTTAAAGATGTTCTTTAAGTTCCCTCCTTTATTGGCTGCAAAGTCCTGTGTGAGTTTTTCCAATTTAAACACCCATTAGAACAAAGTACTGCCTCACTTTTCTGTTCTGTTCTTGCTGCAGGGCATTGCTTGCACACAATTTAATCACATTGCTGGGAACTATAATTATTTTGCATCTCCAGAGGTTCCTGAGAGACAACTGTAAATAATGGCTTACTTACTTTACCAAACAAGAAGGCAATTGATTCACACAATTGCCTAAAGACACTGGAACTCCTCTTTGGTTCCATAGGGATGTACTTAAGGGGCTGGCATAGAGAATGGAAAACTCCCTGATGGAGGTTGGAATGGTCAGTTTCAAGCCATATGGTTCTTCAGGCTGACTCCTAATTTTAATTTGTCTTTGAATACATTCAGCTCTAGCTCTAAAATTCTCTTCTCATGAGTCTCCTTTTTGTGTGTGTCAATAGAAGCATGTTTCTGACTGCCTGGGGTCTCTGAGGGACAGTTTTCATTTATAAACCCAACAAATTAAAAATGATCCTGGGAAGCCTGCTAGCTGATGGTTTACAAAATAGATTTCAGAAGAATGATCTTGGGTGATTTTCTAAACACATTAATGTTAAACTTGACATTTGTTTAGAAGCCTCTTAGAATCCATTAAAAACCATCTTCTCTGCTCAACTTTCTCTGGTCCTGGGTCTGGGAAAGAGGGATTAGGAGATTCTCCCCTCCATTTGGATACTTGAATTATCTGTAATGGCATTTACTGTGGAGCTCTGACTGGTGGAGATTAACCACAAACAGGTGAGGTTTTGAGAGTTTTTCTGCTTGTCTGAGTTCTGATCTAAGGCAGGGCAGACTGTTTGGATTTCATTCAAACAGCCTCAGCCTGAACTATCATTCTGCACACTGAAGGGAGTAGACAGAAAGAAAGAGTGGATGTTTTTGCCAAAATGCTAGAGAGGTGCATTCTGGGGGTGGGAAGAGAACCCTGGTCACACTCTATCATATCACTTTGTCTTATTTTTGTCAGAGCACTTGTCACCATATGAAACTGTTCTGGTGAGTTACTGCCATACTTGGTTCTCTCCCCAGTGAGATGAAAGCTGTAAAATAGCTCAGAATTCCCTCTTCTAGTGATGGCAATTCTTAGGCTGCTTTTTGACCCTCCCAAACCAGGTCCCAACCTTCCATGAACACTGAAACTCCTACCACCTCATTCTAAAATTTCTCCATCAGAGATTCAGGCCTGGTGGTGAGATAGTCATTCATCTCTGCCTCCACTACCCTCTTAAAAAAGGTAATTCTCCTAGTTAGGATACCACTTGAAGTTATCACCTTGTAAATTTTGAATGAGGTGTAAGTTCTTTCTCCTGGAGAGACCTCAGAAACACTCAACTCCAAGTGCTACAAGGAGAAGGGACAGAGAAGGGGAGAGATATTTGAGATGGAAACTGAGTCCAGTGGTGAGGAGGGGAACAACAAAGCTCAGCTCTATCTACCTGCTTCACAATTTGGCCTCAGGCCCTCCCTGGCAGTATAATGGCTCAAGAAGGCTCAAGCCTTAGGTGCCGGGTGGGAGTCTACAGAAACCCTCTTCCTTTGTTTCTCAGGAGCTAGGACATAAAAGTTCTTCTCCCCCAGCAATATCCCCATTTCCTTCCTCTCCTCAGCCAGCTGTGAGTCAGGTAACATTTTTTTCTTATATACATGAGATAATATACATAAGTCAGTGATTTCCTTCTGAGCTCCACCTTTCCCCTTTGGAATTTAAACATTTGTCTTTCATTTCCTGGCACATTCTCCTCCTCAGCAGCCAGGTCCATCAAACAAGGCCAAAAGAGACTCTTCTTCCCAAGAACAAGGGGCTCCCTCTGTGGATGAGCAGGAGAGGAGATAGAAAGGCAGCCCCAGCCTGAGGGGGAGCAGCACCAGCTCCAGATCCCCAGCCAGAGGGCCACCTCCCACCTACCTCTACCAGAACCATGGCAGGCATTTCTAGACCAGGATCCATTAAGAGCCTTGAACAAGCCCTGCCACAAGGAACAACTCCTCCAAAGGCTTCCAGTGCTCCTGATGAAACCCAAGGCTCCAGGAACCCCTGAAGCCTTTGTAGAACAGGTGATATGCAGAGGAACTTTCTAACAACACCAAGGGAACCAGGTGCAAAATGGTTAGGGAAAATGTGAATCGGGCAGTTAATTGCTCCCTCTTCATTGCCATCCCACCCTTCCTCTCAGAGCAATTAAAACTTTGCTTCTGTGGTCAGAAAGGAAAGGAAAGGGATCTGAGAAACTTATTCATGTAGAGGAGTTAGCAAGCAGCTTAACAGGTACTTGGTGTCACTAGATGGGTTACATGCCATGGGCTGGCCCTGCTCAGCACAATCCAGGATCTCCAGGTTCTTGATTCATGCAGGAAAGGTTTCAAAAATGAGTCACAGTGAAAATGAAAGCAAGTTTTATTCAGGTAGAGACAAAGAGAGAGGCCAGGACAGGGGCACCCTTTTGAAGGAAGTGAAAATACACAGCCAAGTAGACACGGGCCAACTCATGCGGTCAGTCAATTCTTGGGATTTTATGTATTTCCAAGGGTGGGTTGTTTCAAAGCTTTGTTGTGCCAAATACTGACTCTGCCTCCTGGATGGGAGCGGGGTCTTGCTCTTAACATGGTCTGTTAAGGAAGTATCATGGTGTTTTCATGGCATTCGGCACCCTAGCCCCCTTCTACTTGTGGCGTCAGTTTTCATTATAATGATAGTATAATGAACTTTGGGGTCTGTCTTCAATTTTTCCTCCATCTTGAATTGATCTGGTTTTAGTCCTTGTTGTTGACTTCTATGATCAACTCAGTGGTTTCCTGCCATAAAGAGTTTCCTTTGATTGTGCGTGGAGGTGGGGGCTGTGATAACAGGACCTAGCAGCTTTTTGGCCTGTGATGTCCACTCCTACTTCATCATTCCACTTGACAGGATTTTCCCCTATGCTGTCTCACTGGTACCAGAGTGATTTATGTTTTAAAGATGCCAATGCTTAATGAGAAAATGCCCAGGTTAAGTTGCTGGAATCAGTCTGGGGGGCAGTGTGAAATAAGGGGGGCTTCTCTGATGCCCCTTAGAGTACACCAGGCAAGTGATTGTCTTCCTAGAAGACCAAGCCTGGCACTAGTCTTTTCATACATCTAGTTTTCAGCTCCCATGATCAGGCTTAGGCCATAGAGGAAGACTTAAATTTCTCTCTGAGATGCCCTTCTTGAGTTGCTTGGGTCCCTTGGGAACCTTGGGTCCCTTGGGTCCCTTGGGAACACACAATTATGGATCTCACTGGAAAACCACAACACTGGATACTCATTCTGTCCCCAGAAAACGTTCTTCCAAAACCCACAATTGGATTGCTCATTGAAAGCTGTATTTTCTCTGGGAATCAAAACATGTTGTGCCAGAGTTGCTCTCTCAGAGTTTCTGAGAACAACTAAGCACTGTTTGGTACCACCAGCATTCAGTCTTAGGACAATTATATAATAAATCACAGCATTATAAGGTTGTCTCCCAGATGGCTTATCTTGTATCATTGTTTCCAAATCTCTTAATCATCCAGAAAGCTATTATATCTAGGGATTACCAAGTTAATTGAAGGGGAAAAATCATGGAATTCAATAAAACCTCAATAGCCCTAAACCACCTACCACACCTTTCACGATTTTTTGAGTCATGTAAACGGTCATTGGTTTTGTGGTTTTGTTTTAACGGTGGTGGTAATGAGAGATGAAGTGGGAAGTTAATGTCTCATCTTCTACTAGCAATTCTAATGCACTGGAAAGAGCTCTGGATTTAAAAGTCAGAAAATCTGGATTCAAATCCTGATACCTACATATCAAATATTTCCACTTTAATATGAGACATTATTCAATATAATAGATTAACTTACAGTCAAGATGGAAACATAAGTAAACACTGCTTGTCTCCTCGCACAACCACATCAAAATCACAACCAAACTATAAAACAATCATCACTCAGAACCATCAGATATTAAGTTGAATGGAAGTCTGACAACTACAGAATTAAAGAAACTAAATCCATCCAGACTGGTATGAGTGGCAGAGATGGGGAATAGGCTGATCTCATATCCGTGTGTGGTGGATTAAAATTTGGGAGGGATATCTCAAGAGTGAGGGGTCCCAGCCCCACAACAGGACCTCCAGCCCAGGGTTCCAGTGTCAGGAAGACAAGTCCCCATAAATATAGGCTCCAAAAACCGGCAGGGATTGAATCAGTAGAAGAAACTTCTAGAGTCCCAAGCAATTCCTCTTAAAGAACGCACACAGGAACTTACTCAGAATCACTTCCTCTGAGCTGCAGCACCGGGATATACCTTGAAAGGCACCAGGGGCCTAAAGAGAGGAACTGAAGTGTCCAGCATCAAGGTGAGAGCTGGGGAAGAGCTTTCTCCCAGGTAGAAAGGAGGGCAGAGGCCATTGTCTCTTTTCATGGCCTCCCCCAAAAAAGTCACAGAGCCAGCGGCCTGGTGTCATATCTGAGATTCCATCAACCTGACTAACACTGCTTGCCCTGCCCTGGAGATCCCAGAGGCTCTGTCTCACCCACTTACCAGCCAACCCAAACTGTTAACAGTGGCTTTTTTATATGAATGGCTGATTTTGGCTCATGATTTGTAACAACATCCTAAATCCTTTCAAACAAGCAACAGTGAGCCCCATCCTCTGTACCACTTGCTAATTGGCCCCAGACCTATCACTAGCAGCAGCCAGCCTAGATTCACAGCTTGGCTTTTCCTGGGAATCCCCAAGTCCAGCATAAGTAGCAACCATCTCAGATTGTTTCATAGCTAATGCAGGATGGTCCCTGGCAGAATACAGGTGGGGACTGACCTTGGCCTGCACCACCCAGGAACCCCAGAGCCTGTGCACCCAGTGGACAGCTACAGACCACATCAGAGCATCATCCCTGCCCCTGCATAGCTGATCCTCCATGGAGGGCAGATGTTGGTGGTCAGTGGTCCGAGCAGTACTTGCAGCTGACTGTCCTGGGTAAATCCCTCCCATTGATCTGCCAACAGCAACCAAGGCTCAACTACAAGAGGAGGGCGTACTCAGCTCATATGAAGGGCACACTTCAAGTACCCAGCTTGGGTAATAGGGGAGGATGTGCCCTGGACCCTACAGGACAGCTACTACATTGGGCCACGCTACCAAGACAGGGAGTTATAGCAGTTCTACCTACTACATAGAAACAAACACAGGGAGGCTGTCAAAATGAGGAGACAAAGAAATAAGGCCCAAATGAGAGAACAGATCAAAACTCCAGAAAAAGTACTAAACAAAATGGAGATAAGTAATCTGTCAGTTGCAGAGTTCAAAACACTGGTTATAAGGATGCTCAAGGATCCTAGAGAGAACTTTAACAGCATAAAAAAGATCCAGTCAGAAACAAAGGATACACTAAGTGAAATAAAGAACAATTTACAAGGAAACAACAGTAGAGTGGAGGAAGCCGAGAATCAAATCAGTGATTTGGAACATAAGGAAGTAAAAAACAACCAATCAGAACAATAAGAAGAAAAGATAATACAAAAAAATAAAGGATAGTGTAAGGAGCCTCTTGAACAATTTCAAGCATTCCATATTTGCATCATAGTGGTGCCAGAAGGAGAAGAGAAAGAGCAAGAAATAGGAAACTTATTTGAAAAATTAATGAAAGAAAAATTGGGACAACTATGATAGCATAATCAATAAAATATAATTTGAAAAATAGGTTGGGGTGGGGGGAGTAGAAGGAGGAAATGCACTTGAACAACTGCACTTGAACAATAAAAATAAAAATATTTTTTTTAAATTTACAAAGATTAAAAACATTATTGAACTGCCCAAGGAAAATAAAGAAAATATTTAAAGGATACTTCTAAATCTTGCCATTCATGCTCTGGAGAAGAAAAATCATGAAGCAAAATCTATGAAAAACTAAATGAATTGGAGCTGTCATCACAGAGATTCAACCAAACTGAGATTTCTTTCAGAAAGCAATATACTTTAATTTCTAGAAAAACTGAAGCAAATTGTCAACAGAGTTCAAGAGGAACATTTCACATTTTTCTATTATCAAAAGCAATCCTGTAATATTTGACTTATATTTAGTAGATAAGAAAATTGAGGTCCAAAGAGAGTAGAAGACTTATCCTAGGTCACACACCTATTGAATGGTGGAAGTAGGACTTGGATGGGTCTGGTATCTAAATACAGTATTCCTTTCACCTAATCATACTGGCAGACTATCATTATAGGAACAGTGTATATGTGGCTTGAATTCTCATCTAAAAAGGAGAGTGAGAGAATTACTTTTGAAAAATACATCTTATCACTCACATGATATATTAAATAAAAATGCACACACTTATCCAAGGTTAAGAGCTGGGTTAAGGTCTATTATAGTTTATGGAAATGCCATTAAAACAGTGATTCCTAAAAATATAAGACAAAGTAGATATCATTGAAAAACGATAGCTGGTTAAATAAGGAAACCATAACAAAAAGTTAACAAAACCTAATATACAATTAAAATAAAATACAGATACATCAGAAGAAAAGGTTACATTAAATTTAATTAGAAATCTTAATTATTTGAGATAGGACATTTAAAAGAATATTATTAGGGTGATACTAGCTTTGGTAATGAAAATAAACACCAACATTTTAGTTGTTGAACACATTAGAAGCTTTCACTGACTGAATGTTAGAATGTGGATGTTCCTGGTTGGTGAGCACCTTTTTTCCTCTAATCATTAAGAGACCAAGTTGCTTCCATTCTGAGTTTCCACCATTCTCATAGGACCCCAGAGTTTCCTGGTCCTGGACATCAGAAAAGGAAAGAGTGGAAAACCCCACCACTTCTCAAAAGCCCCAGTCTGAAAGTAATACAGACCATATAAGCTCACATTCCACTAGAGAGAACATGACTGTACCTAGATGCAGAGGCAGCTGGGAAGATTAGTCTGATTTTACAGCCATTTTCCAGGAACAATTCCACAATATGCAAGAGGGAACAGGGTCTTTCCTTATTGTTTTACTATTTTTTAATTTTTAAATTACAATTTACATTTTGTATTGGTTTCAGTTGTACAGCATAGTGGTTAGCCAATCATATATAATTTATAAAGTGTTCCACCTCATATTTCCTGTACCCAATGGACATCATACATAATTATTATATTATTAATGGCTACATTTCCTATGCTATACTTCACAAACCTATGAATATTTTATAATTTCTAATTTGTGCTTCTCAATCCCTTCAACTTTTTCACCCAGTCCCCCAAACTCCCTCCTGTCTGTCAACCACCAGACTATTATCTGTACATGTAAGTATGTTTCTGTTTTGTTTGTTCATTTATATTGTTCTTTACACTCCACATATAAGTGAGATCATGTGGTATTTCCCTTTCTCTGACTGACTTATTTCACTTAGCATAATACCCTCTAGGTCCATCCGTGTTGCAGCAAATGGAAAGATTTTGTTCTTTTTAATGGATGAGTAATATGTCCACAACTTTTTATTCCATCGTCTATTGATGGGCACTTAGGATGCTTCCACACCTTGGCTATTGTAAATAATGCTGCAATGAACATAGGGCTGCACATATTCTTTCAAATGAATATTTTGAGTTTCTTGAGATGTATACCCAGAAGTTAAATCACTGGGTCATAAAGCAATTTCATTTTAAATCTTTTGAGAACCCTCCATAATGTTTTGCACAATGACTGTACCAATCTGCATTTCCACCAAGGGTGCACTAGGGTTCCTTTTTATCTGCATCCTCTCCAACACTTGTTTGTTGATTTATTGATAGTATTCATTCTGTCAGGTGTAACATGATATTTCATTGTGGTTTTGATTTGATGATTAGTGATGTCGAGCACCTTTTCATATGTCTATTGACCATCTGTATGTTCTCTTTGGAGAGGTGTCTATTTAGTTCCTTTATCCTTTTTTCATTGGATCGTTTGGGGGTTTTGGTGTTGAGTTGTATGAGTTCTTTATAAAATTTGGATATAAACCCTTTATCATATGTGTCATCAGTAAATATGTTCTCTCATTCAGTACGTTTTTTTTTTCATTTTTTTGATGGTTTACTTTGCTGTGCAAAAACTTTTTAGTTTGATGTAGTCCCATTTGTTTATTTTTCTTTTGTTTCCCTTGCCCAAGGAGGTATCTCAGAAAAAAATATATTACTAAAAGAAACATATGAGGCTTTACGCTTCTGTTGTCTTCTAGGATTTTTATAGTATTGAATCTTACTTTTAAGCCTATAATCCATTTTCAGTTTATTCTTGTATGTAGTGTAAAAAAAGTGGTCAAATTATATTTTTGCATGTATCTGTCTAATTTTTCCAACACCATTTGTTGAATAGAATGTCCTTAACCCATTGTATGTTCTTGCCTCCTCTGTAAAATATAAAATTACCATATAGGTATGAGTTTATTTATGGGCTCTCTATTCTGTTCCATTGATCTATATGTCTGTTTTTATGCCAATACCATGTTGTTTTGATTATTGTGCCCTTGTAGCATGGTTTGATATCAGGTAGTGTGATTCCTAAAACTTAGTTCTTCTTTCTCAAGATTGGTGTGGCTATTCTGAGTATTGTGTGGTTCCATATAAATTTTTGGATTATTCATTATAGCTCTGTGAAATGTACCATTGGTATTTTGATAGGAATTGCATTAAATCTATAGATTGCTCTGGTGGTATGGACATTTTAACAATTCTTGCTATCCATTAGCATGGTATATGCTACCATTTATTTGTATTTTTTCAATTTCTTTCTTCAGAGTCCTATAATATTCTGAGTACAATTCTCTTACCTCCTTTGTTAAATTTATTTTGAGGTATTTTTTGATGCAGTCATAAATGTGAATGCTTTCTTAATTTCCCTTTCTGATAGTTCACTATAAATCTGGCCGCTACTTGTGCTGGGCTTGAAGATTTCCGGGTGAAGCCAAGCTGTGAACCTAGGCTGGCTGCTGCTAGTTCCAGGCCAGGGACCACTTAACAAGAGGTACAAGGGGCTGGGAGCTTACTGACTGGCTGTTGCTAGTTTCATAGGATTTAGGAAGTTGTGGATCATGAGCCAAGACCAGACATTCATATGGAAAAGCCACTGTTTGCACTTCAAATGGGCCCATAAATTGGGTCCAGGATCTCCACGGCAGGGAGGCAGGGCAAACAGTGTTAGACAGGTTGATGGAGTCTCAGATATGGATCCCACCTGCAGGTTCTGTGGCTCTGTGGCTCAGAAAATCAATAATGACCTCTGCCCTCCTTTAGTTGGGAGAAAGCGGGTCCCCAGCTCCCATCTCGATGCCAGATACTTCAGTTCTCCCTGTATGCCAGTGGTGACTTTCAAACTACTACCCGAGTGCTGCAGGTCAAAGGACGTGAGTCTGAATAAATCTGTGTATAGGTTCTTTAAGAGGAACTGCTTGGAACTCCAGAAGTTTCTTCCACTGATTCAATTCCCACTGGTTTTTTGTAGCCAGAAGTTATGGGGACTTGTCTTCCTGGCACTAGAACTCTGCACTGGGGGGCCTGCTGTATGGATAGAACTCCTCATTCTTGAAATATCCCTCCCAAATTTTTATCTTCCATATGTGGATGTGGGATCAGCCCAACCCTCATCTCTACCCCTCTTACCAGTCTGGATAGATGTGGTTTCTTTAATTCTATAGCTGTAAGACTTCCATTCAACTCTAATTCTAATTGTTCTTAGTGATAGTTGTTTTATATTTTAGTTTTAATTTTCATGTGGTTGTATGAGGAGGTGAGCCATGTTTACCTATGCTGTCATCTTTACTACAAATTTCTTGGATTAAAATAGCTGATATTTAGTTGAGAACTTTTGCATCTATGCTCATCAGAAATATTAACCTATAATTTTCTTTCTTTTTTTTGTTTTTATTTTTTGTATTTAAATGAATGTTCAAGTACAGTTTTCTCCGCTTTACTCCCAATCAAGCCCTCCCACCCCCCCTCCCTACCTCCCTCCCATTACCACCCTCCCCCTAGCTTTTATCCATGTGTTCTTTAACTTTGATCCTATAAACCCCTCCCCTTCTCCCCCGAAAACCCTCTTTGACTGTTTTTATCTGGTTTTAGAATTAGCATAATGCTGGCTTCGTAACATGAGTTTAAGAGCCTTCCTTTCTCTTGAATTTCTGAAATAGTTTGAGAAGGATAAATATTAGTTGTCTGAATGTTTGGTAAAATTCCCTTGTAATGCCATTCAGTCCAGGAATATTGTTTGTTGAAAGTTTTTTTTTTAATTACTGCTTCAATTTCATTCATTGTAATCTATCTGTTCAGATTTTCTTTTTCTTCTTGCTTCAATTTTGGCAGATTTTGTTTTTAGGAATTTATCATTTTTTTTCTAGATTGTCCAATTTATTGTCATGTAGTTGTTCTTAATATTTTATTAATATTTTACCAAGGTCAGCTTCCACCAGCATTAAGCCTGGTGGCAAGTCAGCAAAAGGCCCAAAGGACCCTGAGATCTGCCTCTACTTGCTGAATGCCTATTATGCTCAGTCACTGAAAGAGCCTCTGGCAGGATTCCAGTTGTGTGAGGTAGGTTCTCAGTGAGTTACCAGACAAGGTAGAATGGTGTTCACTAGATTGATACAGGTTAAATCTTGGTACCAGTGCTGGGTTAGAGGCCACTCAGAATAAGTGCCAGTATATACTAAGGCTGGGTGCTATGCACCAGCTATCCACAGACCTTTGTAGTGGCACAGAGTCTCAGGGAATTGACTGGGTGAGGCCAGCCAAGTTTATCAGGCCCAAACAGACCAACATTTGACCATGTGAAGAAACAGCTCTGCACTGGTCATGTGTATGAGAGAAAAATGGCCTTTTTCCTAGTGCCACACCATTCAGTCTAGCCTCAATTCTCCCCAGACCTCCTGGAGAGCTAGAGGCCAGCAGGGCAGAGCTTCTAGGAGTTGTGAGGGGGGCTTCTGGGAGTCCAGAGGGTAGGGCCACCAGGAATCCAAAAGGTAAGTCTAGTGGATCTCTGTAAGGAGGAGGCCCTGGTCATGCTCAGGATAAAGTAGGGTTATGCCCACACCCCAGAGCCACACAACTCAGTGACTGACATATTATGTGTCCACTCATACCTCTACAAACCCAGCCCAGGAAGCTGACTCCTGCACAAGGCATGAGCTCTGCAGGGTGGGACTACAGGGAATCTGGAGGGTGGAGTTATTGTATTCCCTCAAGCTGATACTATATGGAGGGGAGTGCTCAGCTCAAAAAAGATAGCATCTGAGTTGTGGGAGAATGACACAGCACAGGGACACTGGTGGATGTCTCATTAGCTCTCTTCCGGGAGCCACAAACCCCAGTCTCTCCTCACAAAACACTATTCCACTCGACCCTCCCTCTGCCAAAGTCCAAGATAAGTGGTTACAAGTGACATTTTGTACCTTGGACCTTTAAGAGGTTTCCTGGATCTCTAGCAGACTCCTGTTTCTCCCTTGCAGACAGAAACCCTGCTGATTTTCACAGACAGATGTTATGTGGGCACCTCTTGTTGGCTCTGGTGCTCTGGGCCGGGTAGCTCAGCATGGGATTGAGAGCTGTGCTTTTCAGGGGAACAGCTGAGATATCCCTTTGGAATCTCAACCATCACCAGTGGGAATGACGCCAGGCCTTTTTCCATTTCTGTGCTTTTTATCAGTCTCAGTGTGGGTTCTTCTGTAAATCCTTGGTTATAACACTTCTGTTTGGCTACTCTTCAGTTAGTTATTCAGGTTGATTGCTCTATATTTTAGTTACACTTCAAGTTTGGTCCTGGAAGGAAGTGAGCGTAACTTCTACATACTCTGTTGCCATCTTGGATTGCCAGGATTATTCTTGACAAATGAACTAGCCACCTCTGTTACAGAGAGGCAAAGAACAAATAATTAAAATCAAACATAGAAAATAAGGCAGCATTTGTCCATGAGTTCATTATAAGGCTAAAGGTCAGATGCAACTAGGAGGCACATTACCTAAAATGGCATTAATTTGAAGAAGAGTGAGAAGAGCAAATAAAGTTGTTAAAGGAAAGAAAAGCACGTTCATTTCTTCATTAATTCCAAAGGACCAGACAAAGACATCATAATAGAAAAGGAAAAACAAAATCAATGACTAAAAGAGTACAAGCAAATAAGCAAACAAGCAATTCCCCCACTACTGCTACCAGAAAACAAAACAGGACAAGGTTTGAGGTTTGAGTCAGATTAGTTGTTCAGATTTTGGTTTAAAAAAAAAGAGGGTATGCTCCAAGGAAGTCCCTTAGGTGGTGGCACCTGGTGAGGAAAGCAGGGGCTAGAATAGCTTTTTAAAAGAGTCCCAGTAGCCTGAACAATATTACCACATGGAGACAACTTTGTGGTCAGGGCATAAAAGACACTTTATTTGTAGTTAATACAGAAATATCACAAAAATTGGTCATAAACAGAAAGTACAGAAATACTTTTTTAAATATAAAAAATCGATGTAGCACATTCTCAGACTATAACAAAATATCATTACAATATATATATATAGTAAGAATGGAAGTAAATAATAAACAACCATGTAGAATGTTAAAAACTCTCTGAAGTTACTCCCAGGTGAAGGAGGAAATGCAATATGAAAATGACAGGGAAGGGAGGTTAGGGGGAGGTAGAAGAGGTTAAGGGGGATAAATGGTGATAGAAGAAGACCTGACTTGGGGTGGTAAACACACAATACAATGCATCAATAATGTATTGTAAAATTTTATGGCTGAAACCCATAAACTTTATTAATCAGTGTCATCCCAATAAAGTCAATAAAATAAATTTTAAAAATAAATAAATATATGAAAATATAAAGAAATAATTTGATAATGCTGCCAGTGTATGGAATAAAGAACTTATCGCTGTAAATCTATATTAATACATAAGAAACAGAGAGTAAGAGAAATATAATAAACACCTCTGAATTCCTTTAAAGGGAAAGCGACCCCCAAAATATAGAAATAGAAAAGCCAAATAAAAGTCATAAAAATAGAAAAGATATGAAGGGACATTTGGTGAACAAACTAATAGTTGTTTCATTGAACTATTAGCAGAATTTTTGGCCAAATGACTTACAAAAAAAGAAAAACACAAAATAAAGAATAAATCAGAGATGAAAAAGTGGGATTTTTTGACAAATTATTCAACTCTTTATCATACATAAGACCAGAAGTATTTTAATAACAAATAGAAGAGAAATTCAAAACACTTATGGTTGTGTGCCCTTCTCTGTTTCTGTAGCACCCTGTATATAGCTCTATGAAAACATTTATTGTACTATATTTTAATCATATATTTATATGTCTGTCTTATTGTATTAACCAGGCTGCTGTCGGGAAACAGATAGCACACTCCAAAAGGTCTTATTGAAGAGACTAATACAGGGACTTTTTGTAATAATACTCGCAGAATTAAGGGAACCAACAAGGGAGGCTGAAGCACCCTGGGGCTACCAACAGCAACAAGTCAATATCTTCCCAGTACTAAAGGGCAAGGAGCAGGAATGGTGTTAAAGGAACATGGCAAGAACTGGAGCTGTGAGAGAAGGGCTACCTGACAGGAGTTGTGATAATAGGTAGGAGAATGAAGCCACCAGCAAACACAGCTTGGGATGCAGAAACCAGGGGAATAAACACACTAATCTCTGATACCTCAGGACTTTTTATTTGCTGCTATTCCTTCCAAAGATGAAATCTTACCTGAAGCCAGAGGGCAGGTGAGACTTGGTAACTGAGTCCATGGAGTCAATGTCCTAAGACACAGAGCAGTGCAGAGATGGGCAGAGTATGAATGGAGTGGGACTGAGAGGGCCAGCCACAAACAGAGACTAACCTGAACCTATGACTATGGAGTCCATGAGAATGGAGGCTGTGCCTGATTCATTTCTGTTCCATCAGCACTTAGGAGCAATTATTTTGTTGAATGAATGAATGTTTGAATTGAATGAGTTATTTTTCTCAGTTACATGCTAATGAAACAGATAACTGAATAGCTATTAATGAAGTTCTATTCATACAGATATATACAATACCAGCTATATGCAGGAAAGTTAGTTTTAATGGACTATTCACAGAGAAAACAATATAAAATGCATATTAAAATAATATGCTCAATTATACCTCAATAAAGCTGAAATAAAAAATAAATATAAATAAAATAATATAAAATCAAACTCCTGGCTCTGATTGGTTCACTGGAGAATGTTGCCAAGAAACAATCCTTCTAATTAAGAAATCTATCCAAAAGTACAGAAAAGGATATACCACAGATGGCAAATACAAGGCCCGTGGGTCAAATCCAGCCCTTCACCTTGTTTTATCTGGCCTAGCACTTTGTTTCTACCTGGCGGCAGTGCCAAGCTCTTCCTTAACTGTTAAGGAGTAGTTATATTTATACAGTCCTAAAATTGCATTTGGCCCTTTGAAGGCAACTGTGAGGCTGATGTAGCCCCTGGTGAAAATGAGTTTGACACTTCTGGGTTATATTACCAAATTTGTTTTATGAAACAAATATATTTTTATATAAATGCTTAAAAACAACACTATCAAGAAATAAAATGATGTTAGTTTTATGAATATGGGCACGAAAACATTTTTAAAAAGTATGGCAACAAAAAGAATACACTACAACAAAACAACTATGAGCTAGGTATAAAAATGTTATAACCTTAAAAATACGCTCAACATAAGACATCACCTTAATGGATAAACTCTAAAAATTATAACTATTTATGTCTTCATAAAATATAAATTGAGTGCCTAGTATGTATTGGGCACTCTTCTAGGCACTGGGGATACAACAGTGAACAAGATGGGCAAAAAACTTCACTTCCTCAGAGCTTCCATTCTCATGGGGGAAAGAGGTAAGTAAGACAATAACTCACTAGAATAGGTTCATATGGTGACAAGTGCTCTGAAGAATATAAGACAGCGATATATTAGAGTGTGACCATAGGTGAGTGGTCACACTAGATAAGGGTATCATGAAAGGCCTGTCTGGGGATCTTAGAGCTGAGACCTAATATTTCAAAAGATGGTAAGAAAACATTTCTTAAAATTTAAACCTTCCATTGGTTAAACAAAATAAAAAGGCATGGGAAATTTCCTTTCTTAACAGAATCATTATACAAACCTAAAATCAAGAACCAGAGGCATTGGAGACACCCTATTAAGAACACAAATATGACACAATGTCCCTCATCAGGATAAATTAAAGTTATGGTAAAATGAGATTGAAGAAGAAAAAGAAATTAGTTATAAATATATGGAAGAAATCGAAATACCACTTCTCTAAAATTTCAGGATTATATAAAGAAGTCTGTCATCAATATACAATTCATTAAAAATTAATATGTTGAACAAAGTAATATAACTGACAAACTCAGTTGTATCACTAATAAGTGACACAAAGCTAAACAATATAACAAAAAAAGATTCACAATAATGACAAAATATTAAATATTTGGTTATTCACTCAATTTGAGGGGAAAATATTGAAAGAAAATTATAAAATATCAGTGGAAAAAGCACAGGAAGATATGAATAAATGATGCTATTTACTGAGAAGAAAAAATACTTGAGATATCAAATACTATAAATGTAGCTAGGTTTACACATAAATTTAATGCAGTACAAATGAAAGCCACTGAGAGAAATTGTATAGATTTTGACAAGTTGTTAGAAAAATTCTTCTGAAGAATACAATTACTATAGACTCATTTTTTAAGATTTTTAAACAATTCTAGTCAAGATGGAGGTATAGGTAAAAATGCTTGCTTCCTCACACAACCACAGCAAAAATTACAACTAAACTACAAAACACCTATCACCCAGAACTGTGAGAAGATCGAGCTGTAGAGAAGCCTGGTAACCAAAGAATTAAAGAAGTCACATTTATGCAAACAGGTAGGAAGGGAGGAGAAGCGGAGACGCAGAGAGGCAGAGACATGGAATGAGCAGTCCCACACCCACATGTGGTGGATAAAAATCAGAGGGATATCTAGCGAGTGAGGGATCCCAGCTCCACACCAGACCACCCAGACCAGGTTCCAGTGCCAGGGAGATAAGACCCCATAACTTCTGGCTGCAAAAACCAGTGGGAGTGTGGGCAGTGGAAGAAACTGCAAGATTCACAGGTATCTCCTCTTAAAGCATCCTCAACGGACTGTGACTTATGCAGACTCACTCTCTCTGGGCACCAGCACTGGGGCAGCAGCTTAAAGGGCACTAGTGACGTACAAGGAGAAACTGAAGTGTCTGGCATCAAGACAAGTGCAGGGGCAAAGCTTCCTCCTGGACAAAACTCCAAAGTACAGGCAGCAGCCATTGTCCCTTTTTTGAGCCCTCACTCATAAAGAGCCACATATCTGAGATTCCATCAACCTGGTTCACATGGGTTACCCCGCCCAGGTGACTACCTTAGGCTCCCCACCCCTTTCCACTTATGGGTGTGCTTTTCTACATTAGGCCATGCTACTGAGAAAAGGAGTCAAAGCAGCTCTACCTAATACATAGAAACAAACACAGGGAGGCTGCCAAAATATGGAGACAAAGAAAAATGGCTCAAATGGAAGAACAGATCAAATCTCCAGAAAAAGAACCAAACAAAATGGTGATAAGCAATCTATCAGATGAAGAGTTCAAAACACTGGTTATTTGGATGCTCAAGGAACTCACTAGGTATGTCAACAGCACAAAATAGACCCAGGCAGAAATAAAGTTTACACTAAGTGAACTAAAGAAAAAATTACAGTGGAGTGGATGAAGCTGAGAATGAAATCAATAATTTGGAACATCAGGAAGAAAAAAAATATTCAATCAGAACAGCAATAAGAAAAAGAATCCAAAAAAAAAAAAATGAGGATAAGATAAGGAACCTCTGGGACAACTTTAAATGTACCAACATTTGAACCATAGGGGTGTCAGAAGAAGGGAAAGAGTAAGAAATTTAGAACTTATTTGAAAAAATAATAAAGAAAACTTCCCTAGTTTGGTGAAGGAAATAGACATACAAGTCCAGGAAGCACAGAGTCCAAACACGTTGGATGCAAGGAGGTCTACATCAAGATGCATCATAATTAAAATGCCAAAGTTAAAGAGAGAATCTTAAAGCAGCAAGAGGAAAGCAGGTAGTTACCTACAAAGGAGTTCCCATAAGACTAACAGCTGATTTCTCAAAAGAAACTTTGCAAGCTAGAAGGGATTGGTAAGAAGTATTCGAAGTGATGAAGAGCAAGGACCTACAACCTAGATTACTCTATGCAGCAAAGCTATCATTTAGAATGGAAGGACAGATAAAGAGCTTCCCAGACAAGGTAAAGCTAAAAGAATTCATCATCACCAAGCCATTTTTACATGAAATGTTAAAGAAAAAGAAGATCTTATTTAAGAAAAAGAAGATCAAAACTATGAACATTAAAATGGCAATAAATTCACAATTATCAACATTTGAATCTAAAAAACAAACTAAGCAAACAAGCAGGACAAAAAGAGAATCATAGATCTGAAGATCATTTGGAGGGTTATCAATTGGGAGGGAGAAGGAGAGAGTAAGGGGAAAGATACAGGTATTAAGAAACACAAATTGGGGCTTTGCAGATGCCACCACCTTGCACCTTTCCATGCCCAGCCATAGTCAACCCCACCATGTTCTTCAACACCACTGCTGACATCGAGCCTTTGGGCAGCATCTCCTTTGAGCTGTTTGCAGACAAAGTTCCAAAGACAGCAGAAAACTTTCATGCTCTGAGCACTGGGGAGAAAGGATGTGGTTATAAAGGCTCCTGCTTTCACAGAATTATTCCAGGATTTACATGCCAGAGTGTGGCTTCACACGCCACAACAGCACAGGTGGCAAGTCCATCTACGAGGAGAAATTTGATGATGAGAATTTTGTCCTGAAGCACACAGGTCCTGGCATCTTGTTCATGGCAAATGCTGGACCCAACACAAATGGTTCCCAGGCTTTCATCTGCACTGCCAAGACCGAGTGGCTGAACAGCAAGCATGTGGTGTTCAGCCAGGCGAAAGATGGCATGGGTATCTTTTACCTGGTGGTATCTGGTGGACCCATAGTGCTCCAGGAATGGCAAGACCAGCAAGATGATCACCATCACTGACTGTGGACAACTCTAATAAATTTTACTTGTGTTTTATCTTAACCACCAAACCATTCCTCCTGCAGCTCAGGAGAGCACCATTTCACCCCCTGTCTGCTTGGAATGTTCCATAATCTTAGTGCTCTCACTGCAGTTCATTGGGTTCCATGTTTTCCTTACCCCTTCCAAGTCTAGCTGATTTGCAGAGTTAAGTTTATGATTATGAAATAAAAACTAAACAACAACAAAAGAAGTACAAATTGGTAGATACAGAGTAGACAGGGGGTGTTAAGAACAGTATAGAAAAGGGGGAAGTCAAAGAACTTATATGCATGACCCATGAACATGAAATAAAAAGTTATTGCTGTAGAGAATGGAGGTACCAGGTAGAGGGAAGCAAATGGGAAAACTGGGACAACTGTAATAGCATAATCAATAAATTTATTTTTTAAAATTAAAAATTAAAATTAAATAAAAAATATTTTAAACAATTATCAAAACTATATTTGGTTTTTAAATGATAATGATGCATTAATATTCAGTAATAGAATTAATTCTTAATAAATCAATATATGGCTATCCATAAACTATTATACTATAATAAACAATTATTATTATAATAAACAGTCAAAGCTCATCCTCCTAAATAGAAAAATAGGTAAATAAGTGTGATATGCCACTATAATGTACTTACATATTATGGATTATTTCCACTTTTTAGCTAATATAAATAATGTTCCTATAATCATTCACATGAATTTTGTGTGAATGTTTTCATTTCTCTTGGATATGTACCTAGAAATGGTATTCGTGGGTCATAACTCAATGTATAATTGTTTAAAGAACTTCCAGGCTGTTTTCCCAAAGAGCTGCACCATTTTTCATTTACACCAGAAACATGAGAGGGTCACAGTTTCTCCACATTGCCATCAACATTTATTATGTTTATATTATTATTATTGTCATTTTAGTAGGAGTGAAGTGGTATCTTATTGTGGTTTTGACTTGCATTTTCCTAGTGGCTAATAATGTTAAACATCATTCTGGGTGCCTGTTGGCCATTTTGGGGTACCTGTTGGTACATCTTTGGAGAAGTGTGTATTCAGATCTTTTGCCCATGTATTAATTGGGTAGGTTGTATTTTTATTGTTGCATTGTAAGCATTGTTTATATATTCTGAATGCTCAATCCTTATCAGATAAATGACTTACAAATATTTTCTCCCATTTTATGGATTGTAATCTCACTTTCTTGATTTTGATATTTGTAGGACAGTTTTTAATTTTAATGAAGTCCAATTTATCTACATTCATTTCTTCTGGTGCTGTTAAGTTCCAATTAGACAAAAAAAATGGATTATGTACACTTAGAGAAAACTGACTGATGGGAATAGCAGACTAGAGCTGCATCCTGCATAATGCATTAGAGGTTGTTTAGCCTGGTCTATGTCTGAGCTATAAATGACTTTCTACTCTTAAGGTCAATCCTTTAATCTATTGCATCTGTTCATTTAACAATATGCTCTAGATACTACTACATCTTAAGCGTTTTGCTAGGAGCTTGGGATATAAAAATGATAGGCAGTCC
This sequence comes from Tonatia bakeri, assembly GCA_004024845.1. NCBI lineage: Eukaryota > Metazoa > Chordata > Mammalia > Chiroptera > Phyllostomidae > Tonatia > Tonatia bakeri. The sequence goes on from PVIA01005440.1 coordinate 106,174, forward strand.
CTGTCCTCAAGAAGTTTTATGTGTGTAACCACATAATTGCAACACTAGGTATCATGATGAGAACAATTTAAGAGACTGTGGAAGAGTTCAGATTATGGAGAAAACACATCTGGTTGGAGATTTTCATAAATGCTACTTTAGCTGAAATCATTTTAAACCATGGGGAAAAATAACCACCACTAAAGCAGGAAAAAAAAAAACATAGCCACTAAAAAAATAACAGTTAAAGGAATGCTGAAGTGGGAGGGAATTTGTAGATGCTCTTTCTAAATGCAAACAGTGCAAGGATATTTTGTTTGTTTGGTTTTTGAGATTTTATTTTTTATTTATTTTTAGAGAGAGGGGAAAGGAGGGAGAAAGAGAGGGAGAGAAACACTGATTAGTGGCCTTTCATATGCCCCCACCCAAGAACCTGGCCCTCAACCCAAGTATGTGCCCTGACCGGGAATCGAACCAAAGACCTTTCAGTTTGCTCCCAAATAAACAGTTTGTTGTATGATGCCCAACCCACTGAGCTACACCAGTCAGGGCTAGCTTTTTCTCCCTGAAACACACAGTCTTCATTTTGATCTGCATATCTGAATTGGTACAGCCAGGTATACATCATTATATTCGTTGCTGGTGAAACACAGCCAATCCTTTAAAAAACTATTCTTATTAGAAAGTTAAAATTACCACGGGCACCATATAGTTATATGTTCAAAAGTTCTCCTTGAATGAGAGCTAATGAATCTCTGGAGTTCAAATATTCACTCAACACACAGTAATGGGCTCCTGCTGTGCACAGGTACAGTGGGAGGAGATGGGAGAGGGAAATAACCATGAATAAGACAGACATGCTTTCTTCCCTCTGAGAGCACAGTCTGGTGGAGAAGACTGAGACATAAGTGGACAATTGTAACACAGTGTAATAAGGAAAGTACTCTGTGTGTGTGTGTGTGTGTGTGTGTGTGTGTGTGTCTGTCTGTCTGTCTGTCTGTCTGTCTGTCAGAGGCGGGGAGCTGAAAAATGAATAGGAGTTATCCAGTTAAAGACAGGAGCTAGCAGCAAGAAATTCTAAACAGAAAGGAAAGTATTGACAAAATGAGAAAATAAGGTCCTTGAGGAATGGAACGATTAGGCAATGCAGGGTAGGGAAGGGGTGGGTATGAGGGAGTGAGAGATAAAACTGGAGCAGAAATAGATCATAAAGGAATGGCAATTGGGTTTGACACAATCATTTTTATATTTTAGATTATCTGGTAGCTGTGAGAATATGTAGGATATGTAGGAAGGAAGCAAGGCAGGAGGCTGAGAAACTTTTTCTATTGAATTTGTATTGAATTCTAAGCAAGATGATGACAATACCCTAGGGGGGCAGTCAGAAAAACAGAGAGAAATGCTTAGTGGATTAGAGAGATTATTTAAGAGGTAGAATCAACAAGACAGGGTGAGTAATTGGATATAGTGGGTGAGAAAGTGTATTAGGATTCTCCAGAGAAACAGAACCAATAAAATACATACAGATATATAAGAGATTTATTATAGGAATTGGCTCATGTGATTATGGAGGCTGAGATATGCTATGCCATCTGCAAGATGAAAAATGAGAAAAGTTGGTAGTACAATTCTCATCCAAAGGCCCAAGGACCAAAAGCTCCAATGTCTGAGGACAGGAGAAGGTGGACATCCCAGCTCAACGGGAGAGAGAGAGAATTCACTCTTTATCTGCCTTTTTTGTTCTATTAGGGTCCTCAGTGGATTGGATGATGAATTGATCTTTACTCAGTCTACTGATTCTGTTGGTCTTAAACAAATAAAGAGCCAGATATTTCTCCAACAAAATGGGTTTATCTGGGAACAACAAATAATTGCAATTCTGGATAAGTGGTCTAATGGTGAACCATGTGCAAGTACAGAGAACAAAAAAGAAGAATGTTCTTTTATGGGGGAAAGAGGGAGTTCAGAGGGGCTTTTGTAAACAGCGTCCATTAGAGAAAACTGGAAGTTCGAAGTGTAGTGGCTTTTCATTGACTGAGTTATAACACTCTTTCATTGGCTGAGTGGTTATAGGATGAGCAGATTTTCTTCCTGCTGGAGTAGTAGAGTAGAAAAACACCTTGCTGTTGGAGATGGAAAGTAGATCTGTTCCTGTTTGGGGTAATCCGTGATGAGTGGTAGGGTGTGTGAACTCCTGCTACAGGCCCTCCCACGGTGAATGTAAATGAGGTTTCTGTTTATTAATCTTCACAATTTAAATTCTAATCTGTTCTGGAAACACCCTAACAGACATACCTAGGAAATAAGGTTTTGGCAGCTGTCTGGGCATCCTTTATCCCTGTCAAGTTGACACATAAAATTAATCATTAGAGGGAGAGAGAGAGGGAGGGGAGACGGAGAGACTGAAGGGGTGGTGAACAGAGAGAGCGAGCTCACATTTGATGCCTACAACAAGACCTCCAGCAAGCCCTGGTCAAAGTGCTGGGGAGACACAAGGTGTTCATGCTCTAGGTCCTGTCTTCAAGGAGATGTTAATGTCACCAGCACAGCTGCTGGCACACCCTGTGTTTCCGTGTAAATTAGAAATGGTGCTCCCTCCAAGCACTGATTGTCAGGTGGATTTCAGCCTCTATTTGCCCCTGCAGCCAGCCACCTTTATGTAAGGCACAAGAACAATTGTATTTGGCAGTTCTGCTATCAGAAAAGAAGCACAACCTTGGCTGGTGTGGTTTTGTGAATTGAGTGCTGGCCTGCAAAGCAAGAGGTAGCTGGTTCGATTCCCAGTCACGGCACATGCCTGGGTTGCAGGCCAGGTCTGCAGTAGGGGGCGTGTGAGAGACAACCACACATTGATGTTTCTGTCCCACCCACCTCTCTCCCTTCCCCTCTCTCTAAAAATAAATAAATAAAATATTTTTTTAAAAAGAAGCACAAACCACTCAAATACAGGTTAGAAGAGATTGACACTGTATATACAGTACATAAAGGCCTCAGAAGAGAGGGAAGGAACATGAAATTAAATAGAAATTGAACCTGGCCTTGTCGACTGGGTAGGGTTTTCATAGGTGGAGATGAGGATGGGTATAGGGGAGAATGTGAAACATTTTCTACAAAGAATGAGACAAAAATTGAAGCAAATTGAAGGAATAATGGTAGTTTAGTTGGCAGCAGCACTAACTACAGAAGTGGCTTTTTCCAGCCGTCTTTTCACAACAGAACTCCTTCTTAGAGCATGAAAAAAGTTGGCTGGGTTGTGCACATACACATACACACACATGTGTGTGCATTTACTTATACATACATACCCACATGCACTCATACTGAAAACCCCATAGTAATTCTCCATTTTTCCTTCCTCTCTTCTATCCTTCCCTTCCCAAGCACTTTCTAGGAAAACACATGTTGTTTATTGGAAATAACTAAGTAGCTACTTTGCTGTTATCCATTTAGTGCTCCCTTAGGATAAAGCAATATGAGGCAAAACTATAATGGTCCCATACATGGCCCTGACTGCCAGACTGGGAAGTTAAAGCAGTGGGAGCCAGTGGACTCTAGTGAGTAGGGAAATGCTGCATTCTACTTTGTGTTTCAGGACAATTAATCTGCTAGCGTTGTTTCAATGGATCAAAGGACCAACCTGGGCAGAAATGTTTTGTTCAATATAAAAACTTAATTATTTTTGCAAAAATATGAGTTCACTTATAATGTGGAGAAAAACAACTGTTACACAGACCCCAGTCAGACCAGCGAAGATACTTGTACTGTCCTCACATGTAATGCTTGTTGATTAAAAAATATGAAAAATGCCTGGCTGGCGTAGCTCAGTGGATTGAGCATGGGCTGCGAACCAAAGCATCGCAGGTTCGATTCCCAGTCAGGGCATATGCCTGAGTTGTAGGCCATGGCCCCCAGCAACCGCACATTGATGTTTCTCTCTCTTTCTCTCTCCCCCTTCCCTCTCAAATAAAAAAATATCTTAAAAAATATGAAAAATGCTGCCATTAAAGGTGTAATAAAGTCCCCAAGAGTCCATGCTATAGGAGCCAGAGAGGCTAACTCTCTTTCCAGTGATTTTTTTCTTTTGAATTAACAATGAAAACATTATCTTTACTTTCCTTACCTACTATTTTTGGAACATTCTATGTTCCAGTTGCTTTATATACAATGTCACATTAAATCCTCACCAAAGCTTTTCTTCTTTTTCAGTTGAAAACTAAGGCTCAGGAAACAGTAAGGACCTTCCCCAACATTACCCAGCTATTAAGGGGCAGAGCTGGGATTCAAACCCCAAACTGTCTGACCACAAAGTTTATGTTTGTCTTACTATAGTACAATAGTCTCCCAACCCAATTAATGAAGGAGGGAGGGAAATTAAAAGTAACCAAATTAAAGGGAGCAGAATTGGCCACCCTAAATCATGTCTCTTTAGCATAATGTTTATTAAAAAAAATTGTGGTGAAGCAACTGTGGTGAGAGGACATTTAGAGTATAAATTCCAAAAGTTTGTAAGGATTATCTGAGAGCTTTCAGTTTGAGCAAGGCTACACTTTGCAGATATAAATAGCTCTCTGAAAACCTTTGGGGCTTTAACTCCTGCCGTAGTAAAGACAAGTCTTTTACCAGCATTGGTGAACACCATATAGCAGCCTGGGAGAAAGAGAAAAAGACCCTCTTGCTCACCCAACACTAGCGTTTTCATTTCCTAGCAACTGACTGTAATAACAGGGGTCTTTTACTTTTGCACTTGCAGCTATACATCAGCTTTGCATTGCTTAAGGTCCACCTCAACTAAATTTGGACTTTATTCCTTTCATCTCCCCTTGCCTGGAATAACAGTGTGATTAACCTATCATTGGTTTGGAGTATGTTATTTCTTTATTGGCTTATTCAGAGACATCCTGTATGGTATTTACTTGTGAAATTATTATAATTCCCACAGTGAACTTGTGTTAAATAAACCATTGGCAAAGGCAATCTCAATTCCTAAGCATAATTTGCTATGCAACAAAACAAAGGGTAAAAGTGGATATTATTTTTCTTCCCCCATTGAATCAAGGTTTTTATGTTGTTATGCTCAAAGCAAAGATTGAGCTGCATGACTCACAATTGTATTTTGCTGTTTTCTGAACATATCAGAAAAATGGTTTCTGCAGCTGCTTAAGATTCTATGATACCAAACAATGGAAAACCACATACCCACTCCTCTTGGGCCAAATACAGGCCAGCCTAGTGATTCCAACAGCAATGGCAGATCATCATGTGGGTTCAAAGATCTGTAGCATCTACTTAAGGAAGAATACACCAGATATGTATATGTATTTCTGGTTCCCATATGCTTTGTGTTTTTCCTTTGCCCAGTAATTAAATCAATATTAGAACAAACCCCTCTGCCTACCTATGTATACACTTGCCCCCCCATTCTTCAGGTATATCAGGTTGGTATTTCTACTACAGTTCTAGGGCCGAAACAATTTGGACAGTCATTTGAGAGGATGAGGACAGAGGGAAAGACTTGAAAGTGAGTATAATTTTTTAAAATCCAAATTTTATTTTATTGTATTTTTTTTACTTTATTGTATTTTTTCATTACCATTTATCCCCCTTACCATTTATTCCTTCCTATACTGTCTTCCACCTCCACATACCTGTCTCCCCCCTCACAATGACCACATTGTTGTCTGTGTCTATGCCTTCTTTCTTATATTTTCTTTTTTGCTCAATCCTTCCATCCCACCTTCCCAGAGTTTCAGTCTGCTCTCTGAGCCTGTCTCTATTTCATGTGTTAGTTCAGTTCATTAGATAACACATATGAGTGAAATCATATGGTACTTGTCTTTTTCTGCTTAACTTATTTCACTTAGCATAATGTTCTCCAGGTCCCTCCATGCTGTCAAAAAGGGTAATTTTTTCCTCTTTTTTATAGCCGAGGAGTAGAACACATTGGAAAGAATAAACAGTAAGTTAGATCAAGCAGAGGATTGAATCAGTGATTTGGAAGACAAGGTAGGAAAAAAAAAACAACCAATCAGAGCAGCAAAAATAAAAAAATAATAAAGAAATGAGGATACTGTAAGAGACCTCCGAGACAACATGAAGCATAACAACATCCACATAACAGGGGTACCAGAAGAGAAAGAGAGAGCAAGAGGTTGATAACCTATTTGAAGAAATAATGACTAAAAACTTCCGTAACCTAGTGAAGGAAAAAGACATAGAAATTGAGGAAGCATACCGAGTGTCAAACAAGATGGACCCAAAGAGGCCCACACTAAGACACAACATAATTTAAATAGCAAAGTTTAAAGACAAGGAGAGAATCTTAAAAGCCATAGGAGAAAGGCAGTTAAGTTACCTACAAAGGAGCTTTCTTATATAACACTATCAGATGATTTCCCAACAAAAACATTTCAGGCTGGAAGGAATTGGCCTGAAATATTCAAAGTGATGAAAGGCAAGGACCTAAAACCAAGGTTATTTTACCCAGCAAGGCTGTTATTTAAAATTGAAGGAGCTTCCCAGACAAGAAAAAGCTAAAGAAATTTTATTCTCATCAAACCAGTATTACAATAAATGTTAAAGGGTTTGCTTGAAGGAGGAGGAGGAAGAGGAGGAATAGAAGGAGGAAAAGAAGAAAAACAGAGGAAAAATCCAAATTTTAATTTCATTAACAAGCTTCCAAATTGGTTTTGATAGCATTCATTACTGCAGCAGAAGGAAAATTTGGCAATCTCAAGATTTCCAAATCAATTGTCTCAATGTGAGAAACAATTTGTATAAAGATTAGACATGATATAATGCAGGTCATTTCCTAGGCCTTATTCTGTCTCTGAAGGGTGAAGAATAGTAAACATATTTTTAACTCACAAGCCTATACAATAACAGTAATCCAATGAACACTTAGGCCAGGTCTTTTTCTTTCAGAGTGCCTATAGCCCTTAGAGAGAATAAGATCCACCCATCTGAAACTTACCATTTCCAGCATAGTTTTGATGTTGTTTAAAATAAGCACCTCTTTAGTTCTATATACGGTTTTTCAGTTCAGTTCACAAAGCACATTTGTATGTATTTATCACATAAATTCATAACATTTTGTGAGGCTTATTATTATTATTATTCCCACCTAGGGTTAAGGAAAGGTTAACTGCCATTCCAAAGACTACATAGCTAGTAAGAATTAGTACTTAAAACCTGGTTTTCTGGTTTTGAGTACCTGTTCCCTTAAACCCCCAGGTGTCTGTTCACATCTCTCTGCCCTCCTCCCTACTCCCACCCACAATGTCTATAAACTCCTGAAGATCAGGGGCTACATCTCATGCTTCCTGGTGTCTCCAAAAAAAATCACTAGGCAACCATTGAATTAATTCTAGTGAATTATAAATATTTTACATTTTTGTATATTATGATGTTTTGACATTTTAAAAAACTTTTCCAGCTAAGGAGTGACAGTCCCTCCTGAAGCTAGCCAATTCTTCAAAAAAGACCTAGCCAGGAGCATGCCTTTGATATGCAAACTAACCAATCTAAAGCTATTATCTCTTCAATACAGTCCCTACACCACAGGAGACAATATTCCTCTGCCTTAATCATCTCAGGGCCAGATGACAGACTACTAGGTACTAGCCTTATAGCCCAAAGCCCAGGGAAATTATTCAAACTAGCCAATCCAAAAATCTTTATCCTGCCTTTCCAGCCAAAATCACAATAAAGGCCACAACATAAACCTTTGCCCCCTGATCACCCTGGTCTCTTTCCCATTAGCCCTGTGGGGTGTGCAGTACCTCCTGTACCTGTGAACATAATAAATTTTGTTTTCCCAAGCATCTCCTCTGCCTCCTTTGTGGCCACATCTGACTAACCATCTCAAAAAAGAATATGGAGTTCCGGCCAAGATGGAGGCATAGGCAGTCGCATTGTGCTTCCTCACGCAACCAAAACTAAAGGCAACAAAAATTGAGAAACAATAAACAACCAGAACAGAGAGAAATTAACTGAACGGAAGTCGGACTCCAGTACATCCAGACCGGTAAGGAGCAGCAGAGTCGGAGGCCTGCGGAGAGGGGTCAAGGGGTCCCCACGGGAAGAAACGCTGGCTGGCAGGTGCAGGCGCGTAGGGCGCAGACGGCACGGACAGACCGGTGGCAGTCCCTGGGCGCGGGAGATGACTAGCAGACCCAGTGAGGGGCGCAAGGCAGCTAGCTGTCCACAGCCAGCCACACGTTTGCGCACAATCTAAGCGAAAACAGGCAGCGCCACCGCGTTTCAAAGCTTAAGAGCCCCCTCTGGGAACTGAGGCCAGGAGACTCTCTCAGCCTCACAGGAGACTTCTTGGGGAAACCCACAGAGTCCGAGAAAGTGCACAAGCCCACCACCCGGGAGCCAGCACAGCAAGGGCCCAGTTTGCTTGTGGGAGGCAGTGGAGGGGACGGAAGTCCTAGAGAGAGCGAGCAGGCACCATTGTTCCTTCTCAGACCCCGCCCCCACATACAACGTCACAACCCAGCGACTGGGGTGCCCCGCCCCGTGAACACCTAAGGCTCCGCCACCCTTACGAAACAGCCGCAGCCAAACCAAAGGAAAATAAAAAAGATGGCTCAAACATATTTGAAAGCCCCAGAACCAATTTTTAAGTGACCAAGAGGTAGCCGAATTACCAGATGCACAGTTCAAAGCACTGGTGATCAGGAAGCTCACAGAATTGGTTGACTTTGGACATAAATTAGATGAACAAATGCAGGCTACGATAAGAGAAATGAAGGAAAACACACAGGGAAATAATAGTGAGGGGAAGAAAACTGGGAATCAAATCAATGGAGTGGACCAGAAGGAAGAAAGGAACAACCAAACAGAAAAGAATGAAGAAACAAGAATTCAAAAAAATGAGGAGAGGCTTAGGGACCTCCAGGACACCTTTAAATGTCCCAACATCCGAATTATAGGGGTACCAGAAGGGGAAGAGGAAAAGCGACAAACTGAGAACTTATTCAAACAGATATTAAAGGAAAACTTCCCCAAGCTGGCAAGGGAAATATACTTTCAGGAAGTCCAGGAAGCTCAGATAGTCCCAAAGAGGTTGGACCCAAGGAGGAACACACCAAGGCACATCATAATTACATTAGCCAAGGTAAAAATGAAGGAAAGAATCCTAGAAGCAGCAAGAGACAAGGAGACAGTAACATACAAAGGAGTTCCCATCAGACTGTCAGCTGATTTCTCAAAAGAGACCTTACAGGCAAGAAGGGGCTGGCAAGAAGTATTC